>JARKHS020020142.1:0-55643 GCA_030143305.2 Amblyomma americanum
GCTGCGGAGAAGCTAGAAGCTACATGCGAGAGGATTTCAGCACATGCAAGCCCGAGTGGTCTGCATTTGACTAGCCCCGTGTTGCACGCTTCACGTTTCACCACGACACCACAACAGAATGTCATTTTTAGCGAGCTTGGACTTGTTCCGGTATTGTTTACAAGTTTCCTCTCAAGTGTAGACATTCGTACATAGGCCAAACGTATCAGAGAGCACAAAAATAATCTTCGCACATGCAAAGGTTGCTGGCCTATCGTTGCCAAAACAGTTATTTTATTTCACCATTCATAGCACCACCAAGGGACACAATGGAGACATTTTGTATCTGCTCAGGTACGAAATGTGTAACCAAGCTATCACTCACACTCCCACAGAAAGAGACTGTCTCCAAAGACTTTAACACTCATGATTTTGTGAGCTTGTACTGATACAGGAGCAGTGTGTTTCTTGTTGTCTTAAGTTTTCATTCACTTTCCTAATAAACCAGTTGCAAGAATGAAGCATGTCCTGTCTTGTCTTCCCGTGTCATCGAGTTTGCGCCTACTTATCTTCAGCAACCGCCATCTCGTCCAGTTTTCTGTTTTGCTGAAGCAGAGAACTGCTTTGTTTCTGGGGCAGAAAAGGAAAAAAATGGCATAGCCAACCTTCACATAGCTATTTTTCATTGATGTAGGCCACCACTTATAAAAAAAAGAAGGGTGCCTAGTGTTTCATATAGATGGAACAGCCTCCTAAAGTTCTGTCCAAAGGCAGCATTTACTGGCACTGCAGTTATGGCCACACCAGACCTTTCCCCTTAGGACTGATCCTCGGTGCTGACTGTCCTTTCAGGTCTTGATCAGGCCAGCACCAGAACATAGCATGGCAAGATGTACTACGTACATTGCTGCATAGTTTTGTTTTCATACTTATTGCACCTCAAGCGGTTAGGTTTGGCTTGGTTCGTTTTCACACAAGTGGCAGTTACCGTTCTTTGTGGACATAATTCCGAGAGCAGTTATACTTTTTTTTTCAGAATGCCTAAAATTCCACCCAGACGGAACAATGTAATACCTGTGGAGTTCCGTCCCTATGAACGGCATCACAAAATGCACCAATATCTGCTGCTGAGTGGTTTTTGCTTTGCAGGTTTTTTGTTGTCATAGGGAACTTAATTTAGTAACAGTCATTGTTCCGTGTGGATGTAACAGAGCGATTTATATTACGCCTCGACGGAGCACTAGCATCAGTTATTGTACCGTCTGGCCAGAACTATAGGCATAGAAAAGAAAAAAGCATGGTCGAATTAGAATTTGGAATCATTTGAAATGCTCGGAGGTGAAAGCGCTAGTGGTAAGCTGTAGTTGAACTGCTTGACCCGGTGGTGCACAACTTGATAAAACTAGCCCAACCAAACAGAACACACCTGAAGAAATAAACGTTCGGCTAGCGGCAGTAGCGGGCCACGTCAGCGAAATTTGAATGCCTTTAGATTAAGTACACAATAATCTGTACGGTGCATCCCGTACTGAACGAAAATATTTGCGCTGGCTGAAAGGTAAAGTAAACCTGTCCGGGGAACAGCAGTCTTCAAAAAGCAAGCGTGAGAAAAACACCAGCACTAAAAAGAAAGCATTGCACGAAAACTGTGGACATACAGCACATATATTTCCACACAAATGCAAAAGAAAACCATTCTCTAACCTGGGAGGAAACCTCCGAGTTTTTGTCCGACTTATGGACGCAGCCATTAGAAACAAAAAAACTGGCGACAAACAAAATCTTCCAAATTTAGCGAAGTTTTACACCAACAGTTTTGAAAAAAGCTAATTTTTCCAAATAAACATAAAAAATACAGCCTAATCTAACAAATTAGAAGTCAAATTTATTGAAACAAAATATTTTTTAAAAAGCTCGCAAAGCCTCGTATCCAAACACAAAGGCTCGAAGTCGAACGAATCCAAATCCAAACCATCATGAACATTGAACGCTCGATTACCCTAGTACAGTGGCTGGAACAACTCTAGCCACTGTAACCCTAGCTCGATCTCGGGACAGAAGCAGTGGAAGTTGATTTTCTTCAACAAACTGCACCCTGCTAACGGACGAAAATCAGCCCACGCGACTAGGCAACAGCGTTATAACCCCGACACCTGCCCAGACCTAACCTTTGTTAGGGGAGCGCGGCAGGCCAAGTGGGAGAACCTGCTGGAAAACGTAGGAAGCGACCACTACGTGCTAAAGGTAACGCTGGAGGCAGAAAACATAAAAAGGAAGATAGGAACAGCCCACATCACGGACTGGGACGCCTTCCGAAGCAATAGCAGACAGCTACAGGGCGAAATTACCTCAATAGAGGAGTGGAGCACGCAACTCGAACAAATACAGGAACAACATACTCAGGAAATTGACAGAACAGAAGCTACACCGGAAGTGGACCCACGGCTACTCAGGCTATGGGAGGCAAGACGCGGACTCACGAAAAGGTGGAAGCGGCAGAAACTAAACAGGAAGCTGCAAATGAAGATCGCGGAGATTACACAAAAAGCGAAGGAGTACGCGACACAGCTGGCCAGACAAGGGTGGGAGCAATTCAGAAGCTCGCTGAACGGCACGCTCAGCACTGCCAAAACATGGCGCACACTCAAGACCCTCATGGACCCAACCAAGACAAAAGCAGAAAGCGGCAAAGCCATACAAAGATTAATTCACCAATTCGATGGAACGGACGCAGAGATCCTCGCGGCGGTCAAAAAGATGTGCTACGGCACTGACAAGCCACAGGGATATAAAGAAGAGTATAAAGGGAAGGAAAACCCGCACCTCAACAGACCAATAACGAAGGAAGAAGTATACGCAGCGATCAGGGCCGTGACTAAAACGGCAGCCGAAGCAGACAAGATTAAAAACTCCCTAATTCGCAACCTCAGTGACGAAACTGTAGTCCAACTCACGGACTACCTCAACGCGCAGTTGCTAGCGGGAACGGTGCCCAAAGCATGGAAACGTGGAGGTGGTAATGATACCCAAACGCGGCAAGAAGCTACAAATAGAGAACCTGCGGCCCATCTCACTAACGTCGTGCCTGGGCAAGCTCTACGAAAGGGCAATCACGAGTAGAATGCAACAGTACCTCGAAGACGAAGATCTGTACCCGCACAGCATGTTCGGCTTCAGAACGAACCTGTCGACGCAGGATATCCTCCTGCAAATCAAGGAGGAGGTAATCGACACCATCCCCAAGACAGGAGAGAACATCATAATGGCGCTAGACATCAAGGGCGCGTTCGATAACGTCAGCCACAGCACCATCATGAAGGGACTAACCATCACCCACTGCGGCAAAAGAGTACACGACTACGTGAGGGCATTCCTGTCGAACCGCACGGCAACGGTGGGACTGGGAGACCTGCGAAGCGATGTCTTTGAAATGCCAAACAAAGGCACCCCGCAGGGATCCGTAATCTCACCGGTCCTCTTCAACATAGCCATAATCGGACTAGCCCGCGAGCTGAGCCGAATCGAGGGAATCCAGCATGCTATGTATGCGGATGATATCACGATTTGGATCAACCACGGGTCACTATAGCCAGAAAGAAGAACTAATCCAGCAAGCGGCGACATGCGTCGAACGATATGTCAGAGAGAGAGAGGACTCGCATGCTCTATACCGAGAAATTGGAGGTCCTGCGCGTCGGCAAAAAGCCATCCAAGGAGAAGATCGAAATACGGCTAGAAGGGCAAGTTCTCCCAGAACGCAGCATGATAAGGGTCCTAGGAATGTGGATCCAATGCGGCAGAAGGTGCAGCCACACCCGAAGCCTCCTCCAACAATCAACGCAGCAAGTCAGCAGAATGATTACCAGGGTATCGCAGAGAAAGCACGGCATGAAGGAAAGCGACACAATCAAGCTGGTCAAGAGCCTAGTGGTCAGCCACATCACATACTCGCTTCCCTACCACAACATGAAAAAGAACAAGCAGACACACTCATCAGAAAGGCAGTCAAGATTGCGCTGAACCTGCCAAGGAATACGTCGAACAAAAACTGCTAAAGCTGGGAATCCACAACACCTTCGAAGAACTGAAAGAAGCGCAACTCGGTGCACAGCTGTATAGGCTCCAGCAGTCGACCACCGGCCGAGCGGTCCTCCTAAGGTTGGGATACATCAGTAACGAAACAGAGGATAGGGAAGCGAGCATCCCCGATTGCATACGCCAAACCATCAGGGTGTGCCCCTACCTAGGAACATGGACCCAAACTTGCACGCGGCAAGGCGAGCCGCCAGGGCAGAATATGTAGAAAAGCACCTCGCGAATGACAAAAACGTAGTATATACGGATGCGGCCCTAAATCCGTGGAACAGAAACTCTAAAGAACACAGAGTTGCGTCATTGGTGGTGAACCACAAAGGTGACATGATCACCTGCGCAACACTGAGAGGCTGTAGGGTATCCGAGGGGGAAGAAGCCGCCGTAGCTCTAGCGGTAGCGGAAGGGTACCGTAGGAACGAGTCGCTCACAATTCTCACGGACTCATAAACGGCATGCAGACACTACACCGCAGGTAGAGTCCGCAAAGGGGCGCTGCGCATAATCCTCCAAGCAGGGCCCCCGAGCACACAAATACAACAAGATTTTCTGGGTACCGGGACACGCCGGACTGAAGGGGAACCAGAGGGCCGATGATCTAGCTCGCGAGCTTACTAACCGAGCGGATACATCAGCGGACTCGGAACCCACCACAACAGTGGAGCCAACGTTCGCGGAGATACTGAATTATCACAGAGGCAGGAGAATAACGTATCCCCCGCCACACCCACTCTTAACACAACACGAAGCAGTCGGCTGGCGAAGACTGCTGACAGGAACCTTCCACAAGATCGCCGCTAGGGGCCCGAGTGAGCGGACGCGTCTCGCATCGACTCCGCCAATTTCTGGCTCCTATGCCCAGCTAAATCTTCCCAAGGACCCATCAAGACCCTCAACGGATCCAGGAAGGTACACGGGCCCTAACCGTTATCATCTTTTGGATCATCCAAAAGATGATAACGGCCTCGCCTCATCAAGGCGAGCCTGGCCGGCGCGCTGCGTTCCTCACTCACCGGCAGCGCACCTACCCCCAGAAGCCATGGAGGTGCAAGCGCAGAGAGAAGACCTTCGTCCCAGTGAGTGGACCCCGATACTCCGCGCGTACAAGGATGAAATCTCAAGCGCGGAAACGCTGGCCATATCCCATCAAGCAGCGTCTGTTCCATCTACGCCTACGGCGTCCGCGTCCGCTACCCCTGCGACTTCCAAGTCTATACATACAGGCCTCAACAAGAACAGCTGCGCGCGACGCACGCAGTCGCACACCGAAGCAAACAACTTGCTTCACTCCCTCCCGGCACTATACGGGTCACTTACCGACCAAGAGGAGGCCTCGCTTTGAAAGGCACCATGGCGCAGCCACTCCTGCAAGCACTGCAAGTCAGCGCTGCTGACCGTGACCTCGGGGATATTCACCTGAGGATCCACCCTACGAATAACACCTTCACGGTCGCTAACCCGCACGAGACAACCGCCCTTCACCTCGTCCAGCTCAGGGAAGTGGTCCTCCAAGAGACCGCTTACCCTGTCGCAGCCTACATTGCACCGCCGGCGGCTGCTGTGCGTGGAGTCATCTCGCAAGCCTACTGGGAGGAGACGCCGGAGCAGATGCTACGGGACCTCCAGACCCGTAACCCGTACGCTGATATCATTGCAGCCCGCAGAATGGGTAGGACTCATTCCGTTCTGATCACCTTTGCGCACGGACCAGTCCCGCATACCATACGCTACATGAGTGTAGTGTACAGATGCACGCCGTACAAGGGAAGTCCAGACGCGTGCACGAACTGTCGTCGGCCGGGCTATAGGTATGACGTGTGCCCGCACCCCAAGACTGGTCTCTGCCCGCGGTGCGGAGACAAGCATGAACCGCAAGATGTGCCCTCCTGCATCCCGACCTGCATTCTCTGTGGAGGCCAGCACCTCACGGGCACCGGCTCGTGCATGGCTAGAAATCGCACCGCCCAACCACGCAACCCATCGCCCCAGAAGGCAATGCCCCCTAACAAGGATGACTTTCCTCCGCTGAAAACGACCCTCCCGTCTACTGCAACATGGGCCTCCAAGGCTGCCGTGACGAACACCAGGACCTCCCAGGACCCGGACGTGAAGGCTCTGCGAGAGGAGGTAAAGCAGCTCAGGGCAGCCCTCTCTACCGCCACCTCTGCTGTATCTCCCCATCCACCACCCCCCCTCTTCACCCACCCAACCCGCCCAACCCGCCCAACCCGCTCAACCTCCCCCTAAAAAAAGAAGGCCTGATGAGAGCCCAGTCGAACCAATAGACCTAGACGCCAAATTTCAGGCCTTCGCCCAAAACTTGGAAGCCAGGCTCACAGAGCGCATTACTGCGCAGCTCACTGCACAGTGCCTGCTTATGATTGAATCTACCATTACCCGTCTAATGGATAGTGTCATATGTAGCATCATGACCAAGGTAGAGGAGCGCTTAACTGGCCTCACTCCTGGACTCTCAACGGACTATCCTCCCACAGTCCCACTCTCCACACCCCTACTTCCCCTCACTACCCAACAACATGGCTCCTCCGGCGGGCCTTAATTCTTTACAGATTATTCAGTGGAATTGCAGGGGCTTTCGGCGAAAGCGCGATCGATCCTCTGCAGCAAATTATAGCAAGTTCGTCATCCCCACCAGACATTATCGCCATTCAGGACGCCAATGTTTGCAGGCAGCTGCCAGGATACGCTTTTATCCCCTCAGACCCCACTGATCTTCCTCGGGTGGTCACATATGTCAGTAAATCCTTGCATTACGTGGAGCACGTAATTACCTCCCCTATCGCTAACAGCCTTATTGAAGTCTTACCGCCCACACCTGCAAAATCAAGCCTGTTCTTCCTTAACTGCTACCTTCTCCCACGTCAGCCAATTAACTTACTCCCCTCACTTCTCAAATCCGCAACCCAGTTGGCCGGATCAAACCCCCTACTTATTGCCGGAGATTTTAATTGCGCTCACGTGGACTGGGGCTATCGGCGCACCAACCACAGAGGCACAGTTTTGTACAATGAGACGCTGGCGCTCCACCTGACCATCTTTAATGATTTCAGCTTACCTATGCGGATTGGTAACAGTGTTACTGCCGATACTAGCCCAGACCTCACGCTTGGTAGAAACTTGGACCACCTGCAGTGGGAAAGAATGCTTTCCACACTAGGCAGCGATCATCACCTAATTCGAATAACGCTAAACTATCGCCGATCTCAGCGCAAATTTACCATTAACCACACTAATTGGGACGCGCTCCGCAAATTTAGACAAGCGCAGCCAACACAGGCCCCCTTCGACCTAGACACCTGGATTATTCAGTTGCAAAAAGACATTCGCCAACACACTCAAACGCTCGACTCTACGCCAGACACCCCTGTTATTGACAGCAATCTCGCCCACCTCCTCCAAGCACAGGACAACATAACGCAAAGGTGGAAGACTCAGAAGCACAATAGGGGACTAAAACTCAAACTTGCCCAGATTCAATACCAAATATTACAATGTAGTGCCACTCTTTGCAAAGCTAACTGGGCTCAAGTTTGTGAGGGTCTCCGCGGCAATCTCTCCACAACCCGCGCTTGGCACCTATTATGACACATGCTAGACCCCACGCAATCCAAATCTCCGACGCGCCTTAGCATTCGCCGCCTCGCTCACAACCATCGACAGGACACCGACGCCTTCCTCGCCCAGGTGAAATGCACCTATACAACCCCCGGTCTCCCTTGCAAGTATCCTGATTATGCAGGCCCACCCCAGCCCGAACTTGACGCCCTTATTACAGAATCAGAATTTCGCGCCGCCCTATTGAAATTACGGAATACCGCTCCCTGAGATGATCAAATTACCAATGCAGCTATCAGAAATCTTGACGATGCTTCCATCTCTGACTACTTTAACGAATGTTGGGAGGCAGGTACTCTCCCTGCCTCGTGGAAGCATGGAAAAATTATTTTTATTCCAAAACCCCACAAGCCTATCACCCTAGACAACATCCGCCCCATTTCTCTTACATCCTGTCTAGGCAAGGTCTTCGAGCACATAATTCTTGCTCGGCTAACAACGTACACGGAATACAACCACCTTTTCCCCCACAGTATGCTCGGATTTCGTGCGCATCTATCTGCGCAGGACGCCCTACTTCAAATTGCGCATGACGTGCTTGATGATACCATCCCCCACCACACTAAAGCTATCCTGGTAGTTGACCTCACCAAGGCATTTTACAGAATTCGACACGATGCCATCTTACAGGAACTGCAGGATCTACAGGTAGGCCCTAAAACCTACAGTTACACTCGCGCGTTTCTCTCGGGCCGCACTGCCTCCCTGCACATAGATCAGATTACCACATCCCATTATACACTCGGAGAGCTCGGAACCCCTCAAGGGGCGGTCCTTTCTCCCCTTTTCTTTAACGTTGCTCTCATCCCCCTAGCTCACAAACTGGCTCTAATCCCACACCTAAAGCATACCCTGTACGCTGATGATATCACCACATGGACCACTCATGGCTCTGACGGGGAAATTGAGGAAACTCTTCAGTTAGCAGCAGACACCATCTCCTCTCACGCGTCATCCATCGGGCTCGAATGTTCCCCATCTAAGTCCGCGCTCTTCCTAACTATGCCAAAATCTAGCGCTAACTCGCCCTTCTAAATCAATTTAAAAGGATCCTCTATCCCCATCACACCCGCCCTCCGCATCCTTGGCCTCCACTTGCAGGATTCTGGACGAAATGAACATAACCTTAAAAGGCTCAAGGCCTCCACGCAATCCGTGTTGCACCTTCTACGCCGAGTGTCCTCCCTTAACAAGGGTTTAGACGAAGCGGACAACATGAAAGTAGTGCACGCATTTACGCTTAGCCGCATTCTATACGCAACCCCATATCTCAAACTGAACCGCACGGAAACCGAACGCGTGAACGCAATGATCCGCCTTGCGACTAAGGCAGCCCTAAACCTACCTCGTAGCACTAGCACAGCCAAACTTCTTGCACTAGGCATGCATAACACCATTCAGGAACTAGTTGACGCGCACCTTCAGACACAGTACCTTAGACTTGCCACGAGCGCCACTGGCCGCCATATACTCTCCTCCCTTCGCATCAACATACCCGCTAACCAGTCAACCCTTATACCCATCCCTCGACACATCCATACACCTCTCGTTGTGAAACCCCTTCCTCGAAACGTCCATCCCCAATATCACATCCCTCGCCGCGTAGCTCGCGCTAATGCCCTCCATAAGTACTATGGGCAAGCCCACGATGCCGTTTGGGTAGATGCCGCATGTACAGCGCATGAAGCGGTAGCAGTTGCCTACAATCCAACCCTACCACACCCCCTAACTCACCGTCTTCCCTCGGGCTCTACGCCTGAGGAGGCAGAGGAGACCGCCATCGCCCTAGCCCTTGCACATTCGAACGCCCAATACATCTTCAGCGACTCCAAAACGGCTCTGTCCAACTTTGCCAGGGGCAGGATTCACGCCCCTGCCTGGCAATTGTTGAACACCCCTACCCAAAATTTACCGCGCAGGGTAGAGCTTCAGTGGGTGCCGGCTCACTCTGGGAACCCTGGAAACGAGGCTGACGATAAATTGGCCCGATGTCTGATTTGCCGGGCTCAGGACAGTCTCGATCCAGGATTCTCGAGGGAGCGGGCGCACACCTTTGCGGAGCTCACGCAAATACCCAGTTTGGACCGTCGGACTTACCCTCCTCCCCACCCCTCTCTTACGCACTCCCAACAGATCCTCTTCAGACGCCTCCAGACCCGCTCTCTGTCATCCCCTCAGCTTTTATCCCACTATTGCGGCACATCCCCTGCATGCTCCCTATGTGGTGAGCCCCACGCCACACTCTCCCATATCCTTTCCGGCTGCCCTACTGACCCTCCCCCGCGGGGACAGCACGCCATCTCGAGCTGGGAGGACTGGGAGGTCCTGCTTATGTCTGCAGACCCGACATCGCAGCTTGCTGCGGTGACTCGGGCTGCCGACGTCATGTCCCGGCATGACCTGCTTGATGCAGTGCGGGACCGCGCAGTGGCCCAGGGACCCAGCTGGGTCTAAAACTCACTTGCTGAATAAAGTTTTTCTGTCTGTCTGTCCACAACTTACACACACTCCACAAAATGTATCCGAACCAATACGCGGACACATGCACGTGGTGCGGGGCAACCCCCACGTTATACCACATCACATGGGAATGCAAGAACTTGTTCCATAAGTTAGCCCAATGCGGAACAGTGGGAGGGCCTGCTCACCAGCAGCGAGCTGTCGGCCCAAAGAGGACTAGTGCAGCACGCATGCGAGGTGACACGGCTCAGTGGGGCCCTGGAACAAGGGAACCAACCACCGGATAAACCGGGACTTCAGTCCAAGGGATGAAGACATCCGGAAGCCGCTAACACCTCTGCTTAATAGAGCAATAAGTTTTTTTCCTCCTCCTCAACCTTTCTTTCTGAGGCATTCAAAATAGTTATTGAAGCTAACAGTGCTGGCGCATTCTAATCACGGTGAAGACCAGCGACGATCTTCGCAGCCAAATCAAGGATATCAGGGGGAAGATTCACGCTTCGAGTTTTGGCAGCAAACATCAAGGAACCGCAGCCCAAGCGCGTCGTGCAACGTAGGCCCGATGTGGCCCACGCAGCAAACCGTTCGAGTCTGAATTTCGTCAGCGCAAGAGACATTGGCAATGAAGCACAGCCCTTTGATTCGGACGACACGTGAGCGTCATCGCCTCAACGCAGAACTAAGTTGGAAGTCGCAGCTCATAGCCCACCTCAGGTGCGCTCGTCTGGCGACAAGGCTATGGTGGTGTGTGAAGGCAGTGCCTCCTCTATACTTTCTGTGCCTGGGCGAACGCTCTCCTCAGACTGTCGGGCGGCCGCTCGTGGCTGCCGCATGGTGGCGCTGTGTGAGTAGAATACAGGAAGCCACGAAGTTGGTGGAATAAGGAAATTAGGGAGGCCATCGAACAACGACGGTTGGCATCACGGGAACACAGAGAAGCAAAGAGGGCGCAGTTATCTGAAGAGGAAATAGGCCGAAAATGGGTATCTTATCGACAAAAGAAACAGCAAGTGCAGGTCCTCGTCCAGGCTAAAATAAAGCAGTCCTCTGATCGCTGGCTGGCTAAAGTTCGCGATGCAACTAAAGGGGGGCCAAGAAAATTCTGGAACCATATAAGCTGCCTGGCCAAAGCGAACCACAGAAAGCAGGAACAGATTCACGATGCCGAGGGAAAATGTTTAGAGGGAGATGACGCTGTGAACTACATTCTATCAGTTATAGCTGAGTCATTTAAGAAAGACGATAGAGTAATCACCCCAAATGAGGGAGCAACACAGGACAGCACAATAGAAAGCAGCGTGGAATTGAAGAGCCTTAACTGGAGAAAGGCGGAAACAAATATTCCAAGATGTACGTTCGCAGGGATCGACGAAATTCCAATCAAGCTAACTAATGAACTTGGCCCAAGAGGCAAGGAAACACTGATAAAAGTATTGGAGGCAGTCATAACAAATCAGCAAATTCCGCACAGCTGGAAACAGAGTAAAATGAATTTGATTTATAAAGGAAAAGGCAATAAGACGAACATAAAATCCTTCCGACCGATTACAATAACATCAGTTACATACAGGCTGGCTATGCAGGCGGTTAAATTAAAAATGCAGTCATGGGTAGAAAGTAATAGAATACTCGGAGAACTTCAGAACGGGTTCACAAGTGGTAGGCGCTTAGATGACTGCCTGTTCGTGCTTACCCAGTGCATAGAAATAGCCAAGGTGGAAAACAGACCTCTGTATTTAGCCTTCCTGGACATAAGCGGTGCATACGACAACGTGAACAGGGAACTCCTGTGGAACATATTAAAAGGTGAAGGTGTCGGTCATGAGGTAATTAATTTTCTACAGGAAATATATCGAGAAAATGAAGATAACATGGGAAGGAATTAAGAGTACAAGAACTGTCCAGGTACACACAGGATTAAGGCAGGGTTGTCCTCTATCACCGCTGCTGTTCATGCTTTATATGATAAGTATGGAAAGAAGGCTACAAGGAAGCAATCTAGGTTATGATCTGTCGTACACATTAGGCGGAAAGATTGTTGAGCAATGACTACCGGGTTTAATGTATGCGGACGATATTGTACTGTTAGCAGATAGCCAAGAAGATTTGCAAACTTTGGTGAATTGCTGTGGAGATGAAGGAAACAGTCTAGGTTTCAGTTTTAGCGCAACTAAGTCAGGTGTGATGGTTTTCAACGGTACAACTGATCAGGAGCTTGCAATACAAGGCCATGAAATACCCCGAGTGGCCGAGTACAAATATCTCGGGGGTATGGGTAAACGAAGGACAGATGTACACGGAAAAGCACGAACAGTCCTTCCTAGCAAAAGGGCGAAGAGATGCCGGGATAATGAAACATAGGGCATTGTGGGGGTACAACAGGTATGAAATCCTCAGAGGTATTTGGAAAGGAATAATGGTGCCGGGGCTTACTTTCGGGAATGCAGTTCTATGCTTAAGGGGTGAAGTTCAGTCGCGATTAGAACTAAATCAGAGAACTGTTGGAAGATTAGCACTAGGTGCCCACGGGAATACCACAAACGAGGCAGTACAGGGGGATATTGGCTGGGCAACGTTCGAAGCACGGGAAGCTGAGTAAAGTACTATACGAAGAACGCCTGAGGAAATTGGACGATAACAGGTGGGCAGCTAAAGTATTTAAATACCTGTACAGAAAGAACGTTGACACACAGTGGCGGAAATGAACTAGAAAGCTGGCCAGTAAGTTTGCCAGAGACGAGGAAGGAGAAAGAAAGAGCATTAAACGACAGGCTAAAAACGTCGAAGGTAAAAATTGGATAGATTCAATGAAAAAGAAGCATAGTGCAGAACTATATCGATGCTGGAAAAGGCAGATCAGGAAGGAAACGTTTTATGATAACTCAAGAGGCAGTGCCCTCCTCTTTGAAGCTAGGTCAGGGTGTCTTAGAACGCGCAGCTACGAAAAGAAATTTAACGAAGACGACACATGTGCTGTGTGTGGTAAATCTGTAGAAACAATAGAACACCTCATTCTAAAAGGTGATGGTATCCATCCCGATGTCGATGTAGGCACAGTCACTCTTCCTGAGGCCTTAGGGTTTTTTTTAGATAACAATAGTCATGTAAATAAATCTGCGGTGGAAATTAGCAAGAAACGATTGGAGGATTGGTGGCTCAAAAGCAGAGAGGCGACATAAGATTTAAAGTGTAGGAAGACGTATTTTAAAGAAAATGGCGAATTTTATTAACAAAGCTTACAGCAGAGTTAAACAAAAATAAAGGAAAAAAACAGCATGGTGGCAACTACTACTGACTCGTTTCAAAGGGGACGCTCCTACCTTCCATCCATCCATACAGGGAAGTGTACGAGGTCAGGCCCCACCCTTTTACACAGGATGGCATTCACTACGGTGGTGCCACTGGCAAGAGGGTGGGTGGTAGGATAGGTCGCCAGGCAACAGCTTTTTTTGGGGGACCCAGAGCTCTGAGGGAACCAGTGTAGAGAAGGAAGAACCAAGGTCAAAGGGATGATGGAACCATAGGAGAAGAAATTGACGCAAGCGCCAGGGCCAAGTTAATTCAGATATAGGTTTCATTAACATGCAAGGTGGCAGGAATAGACTGAAATAGGAGGAAATAGAAGAACAGTTAAGGCAGGAGGAATTAATGGTATATGGTTTAGTGGAAACGCATCTTAGAGACATGGAGCAACCACCCTGTAACCCGTACTACGCATGGGAATATTGCAAGAGAACAGAGGGCAGCAGAAACGGGGTGGAATTGGGGCATTCATTCATAAAAGTATGAATTTTCAAAGCGTTAAACTGAGATGCAAGGAACATTTATGGCTAAAACGAACAGTGGCAGGCAAGCAAACCCTCCTTGGCTTTGTACACCTGTGGACAGAAGCTAATGCCAAAGAGGAAAACAGGAAAATGTTAGAATGTATTGCAAGCGACATTGATGAGCAAGGAGGACAGGGCGAGATAATTATATTAGGCGACATGAACGCACATATAGAAGACCTGGATGGGTATACACAGATTCGACAGGAAGCATGCTGCAGAACATGTGTGACAGGCATGATTTAGTTGTATGCAACAGTACCGAGAAGTATGAAGGGCTCATAACATGGGAGGCGAGGAGTCTGCACTCGACGATAGATTATGCACTAATGTCACAGAGGATGTATAATAGATTTGGGGTAATGAACATAGATGAAGATGGTTCCAGAAGTCTAGGTAGTGACCACAAGCGTATCAAGTTGAGCTTCAGAAGAAACAGCAATGTAGGACTGAAGCGAGATGAACAATCAGACGGGAATTTTTACTCAGAAAAGCAATTGGAAGCAGCAGCCAAACAAATTGAGAAAGTAATTTATGAGGATAGTGAAACAGAATGGACTTATACCAAATTAACTCGATTACTGGGGCTAGAGCTAGCTAAGGTGCGAGTAAAGCTAAAAGGGAAAAGACGCAAACCCAAGAGTTGGTGGGATGAGGAGGTCAAGAGGGCGATAGAGAAACATCAGGAAGCGTCCAGGGTACACAGATATGAAAGAAGAGGGGGAACCAGAAGTGGAAGTAGACAGAAAATGGGATGAAATCCAGGGTTCGACGGAAACCCGTCTGGTCGGGTATGTTCATGGCGGAAAATCTTCAAGCGCCGACCAATCGTTAAAGACAGGGGTGAAGGTAAGTTATCTCTTTTTGGGACCGGATCCGGACATTAAAAAGATGGTATGCGCCGTGGAAACTGCAGTCAAGAATGTGGAGCCGTCCCGTCGCGACGAGGCACGCACCCGTGTCGTTAGCGTGCTGTCCAAACTGAACCGGCATCAAGGACTTAATCCTCTTTTGCCCGAAGAAAGAAAGGCACTAAAAAGATTACGCGGAAATGAGAACATCGTGATCCTGCCCGCGGACAAGGGAAACGCAACGGTCGTCTTGGACAAACGAGAGTACGTGAACAAGATGACGAGCATGCTGGAAGATGAGAGAACCTACTTGCCACTAAATCGGGACCCCACTTCAAAGGTGCAAAGGGACTTGCAGAAACTTTTGGCTGACGTCTTCTCCTTTGTCCCGCCATAACACAAGTCCCTCTACTACTTCCTCCTCTGCCACAATGGTTCCGCTCCCGCTCTGTATTTACTGCCAAAGATCCACAAAGAAGGCAACCCAATGCACCCAATCGTCGATTTCACCCGCTCCCCGCTTCACAAGCTGTCGAACTATTTGCATCGTGTTATCTCCCCTTTGGTTGGTAAAAGCGAAACGCACGTGCACAACTCACACGACTTCATTGAAAAGGTTCGCAACATGGTTATAGAGGACGATGAAATTTTGGTGTCATTTGACGTGAAGTCACTGTTTACGAGCGTGCCCACTGACCTGGCCGTGAAGGTTTGCACAGATGCGCTCCAGGCGGATGCAACCCTACCGGAAAGAACACCCATTGAAGTTCCAGACCTCAGCAGACTTCTTCAGCTTTGTTTGTCAAACACCTATTTCACGTTCCAGGAGAACATATATAAACAGGTCCATAGTACGGCTATGGGAGCATCAATTTCTTTCACCGCTGCGAACTTGACAATGGAGTCACTGGAGTCCCGCGCCCTTTCATGCTTCACGCCGCGCCCGAAAGTCTTTCTTCGTTGTGTGGACGACTGTTTCTGCATAATCAAGAAATCGGCTGTGAGTACATTCCTTTTGCACCTGAACAGCATGTAACTGGCCATACAGTTTACTACGGAAGAGGAAGAAGATGGCCGTCTGCCTTTTTTGGACGTTCTGGTGAAACGCGACGGCCCTGGAATATCATTCAGTTTATTCCGGAAGGACACGCACACTGGCATGTACCTCAACTTCAGTTCCGTACACCCGACCTATCACAAGAAGTCCGTTGTCGATCACTTGTCCGCCCATCGGAGAACCTCTGCTCTACGCTGGAAGAGAAAGCGACAGATCTGGACACCGTTCGCCACGACCTGATGGCTCCGGCTATCCCAGTTCTTTTAGACGAAAATCCGAGAATCGCCTAGCTCACCCGCCGCCACAGCAACCCCAGCGAAAGAAGAAAAGGATTCCGATACCCTACGTCCCCGGAGTAAGTGAAAGTTTATCCCGCATATTCCAGTCGTACGAAGTCGACGTCGCACATGTACCCACGCGGAAGCTGCGACACGCGTTGGTTACAGTGAAAGACAAGATAAAGAAGAAGTTCCCGGGCATCGTGTATACATAGCTTGCACCGACGTCATCAACAGGAATGCTGGGATACGCGGCCGCCATATTCATGACCCACCGCCGCTCCGTGCGCACTGGAGTGGTCGCGGTAGTGCCAGCTCGTGTTGTTTTCCGCGTGTGCGTAAGCGTTGCAGTCTCAGCATGGTCAACTGCGCCGTTGTGGGCTGCTCCAATCGCAGCGACGTTACAGGGAGAAAGAAAAGGCCAACTAGCTTCGAGGTTTTTCTCTCTGCCGAAAGTGATCGAAAACCAGTGCGAGCGAACCAAGACTCTGAGTGCGAAGCGCCGCAGCTTGTGGTTAGCACGCATAAAACGTGCTAATTTCAACCACGAAAGCCCCAATGTGCGCGTCTGCGGTGTGCATTTCATAAAAGGTGAGCCCACTGTATGTATCTCCGTTTTATAGAAAAAAAGCCAACACGACTACGTGGAACGCTTTGAAAACAGCTTTGCGTCCGCAGGAGAACCGTCCAACCTGTTCGACGAGACAAATCCAGACTGGGCCCCGTCTCTCAGTCTCGGCCACGGGACCAGGCATGCTGATTCCGCGCGGCACGATCGCAGAGCAAAAAAACTCGCTCACAAGCGACGGGCCGATGTTGAAGCGACAGCAGTGGCATCGGAGGCGTCGCCGCGTTCCTGTCCCGATTCCCCACAGCCACCGCAAGCCGAGGAAGTCAGCGCCGATGAAAATGAGACAGGTCAGTAGGCATTTTTTTTTCATAGTAATGCATGGTCATTTGTTTTTGCTTACGATGCATTCCAAGGCCTTTGGTGCGTCGGTCCGCTTACCTAGTGCTTGTGATGCCTAGCCAGCATGCAGTTTCGCTGGCTGCCACTCTAGTTTACGAGCTTATAAACTTTTTTTTATACAGGAATCGCTGTTCAAACCGACATGACCATGCAAGACATACAGGCACTGGAGCAGCATTCTGTAGTGCTGAATGAACATCTGTACACATTGCAGAAAGAGAAAGAGCAGCTCGAGGTGACTGAAGACTCACTAAAAAGTTGTGAAGCAAAGGTGCGACTGTACACTGGGATGCCAAACTTTGCTTTTTTATTTGCTGTGTTCGAAGCACTAGCAAGCTTCATTTCACACAATGTCAACAATAAGCTCACAAAATTTCAAGAATTCGTTCTGTTCATGATGAAGCTAAAAGTAAATCTGCAAAACGCTGACCTTGCATTTCGGTTCAATATTTCAGAGGCTACAGTATCGCGCATTTTCGACAAGTGGCTGCACGTGGCGTATTGCAGACTTAAAGATGAAATAATCTGGCCCACACGAGATGCTTTGCAAAAGACAATGCCACAGGCATTCTACGACTCGTTTGGTGCGAATGTAGCAGTCATCATCGATTGCTTCGAAATCAAGATAGAAAGGCCATCATCGTATCTTCCAAGATGTGAAACATGGTCCCAGTATAAAGGTAGCAATACAGCCAAGTTCCTGATTGGGATTGCTCCACAAGGTGTTGTTACATATATATCCGAAGGTTGGGGAGGCAGGGCAAGTGACAAACATATCACCGAACACTGTGGGTTTTTGGACAACTTGGTGCCTGGAGACGTTGTACTCGCAGACAGGGGTTTTAACATCAGCGAAAGCGTTGGTTTCTACTGTGCAAAGCTTCACGTGCCAGCGTTTACCAGGGGAAAGAAACAACTTTCAGCAGATGTGCAGAGCACAAGAAAGCTCGCAAACGTGCGAATACACGTGGAAAGAGTAATTGGACTCATTAGGAATAAGTTTATTTTTCTGAAGTCTGTCGTGCCAATCGATTACGTTGTGTGCCGGCCAGGAGATGAAGTCGCACCACTCGACAAAATTGTAACTGTGTTGTGTGCTATCTAACTTGTGTGCATCAATTGTTGCTGCACCAAAGGACGCCACTGGACAGCAGGCTTCAGCCTCAGTGGATGAGTGATTGTGACTCCTGCTTCAGCATGTCTGAATAAAGCACTGGACAGCAGGCTTCGGCCTCAGTGGATAAGTGATTGTGAGTCCTGCTCCTGCATGTCTGAATAAAGCAAACTCAGAATCTGCTGACAGCATTGTCATTTCTCAACGCCAGATTTCAGCGTGTCTCATATGGGCCACGTGTGTTCCAGCCTCAAGACGCACTTCCAAGGTTGAAACATGAGGTAGCTGTCCAAGTTGTGTTACAGGTTGCTTAGCCTTTGGGTCCTTTGCACTCTGGACAAAACCACAGTGTAGTTTTTGGTGCTCGCTTGAGTGCCACGCATGAAAAGTGGAACCATTTGTAGTGGCAGGATGCGTTGTCGCAAGCAACCATCTTTCCAGTTTCTGGTCCACGGCAAAAACAGTAGACATCACTGGGAGAGTTTACCACTGGACCAGCATGCTGCCTGGTGAAGTAGGTGCTGAAAAGCTCGGGCAGGATTGCATGAATGAAGAATTTTCTTCAAGCAGCCAGAATTTCCTCACAAAAGTGCCTGTCTTTCTGTATTCTCTCCACGTGCAACAAATTAGGTGCCCACACCACGAAGTCGCACCACTGAACATCACATACAGCCATTTGTGCCTGCACTTGGTAGAAATATCCGTGTGGTCGCCGTAGCTGGACTACACCATTGACAGTTTCCAGGCAGGAACCTGCAGTAGCCATCTCTGCAACGTCCTTCACTTCCCTGAGCGAAAATGGGCACTTAAGTTCAACAACACCCTTCCCACAGCATGCGCAACAAACAAGACCGTCTGGTGTTGCTCCAACAAATGGATATCTTGTACTCAGGTGCAGCCCCGACTTGGAGCACTTGAACATGTCATGCTTCTCGGCTTCACTGGTTTGGTATGCCCTGAAGGCACGGGGCTCATTTTTCACTCCCCATGTGATGGCAGGCGTCTTCAGCGATTGCTTTTCAGGATAGCATATCAGTTTTAGCAGTGATATGCTAGGGTTATCAATGCTTGTGTGGCACACCCTTTTCATTACAGAAGCAGTCACCCTGCCCGCTCGGTACAAAAACCAATTAGACGAGCTGCTCTGTTGCTTTGTCAAAGCTTCAACGGCCTTTACGGCCTCTTCACTTATAATTATTGATGGCATGACATCATTGGCTTTCTTAACCAAAACATCCAAATCATGCGCCAACATTTCTTCGGAGTAGAGGTTTCTCAAACGGGCATCATGCATCGGTACAGGATTTTGAAAGTGTCCATCATATCCGGGAAGGACTGAAAAAATTGAAGGAACAATGCCGGCATCCTGAATTGAGCCGTAAAGCTTGGTACGCTCCTGCTCTGAAAGTGGCGGGACATGAGCCCGCTCCTTGACTGGACCTGCCTCAAAGGAATTGCTATCAAGCTGCCGCTTTTTCCCTTTAGATGATGTGAAGTTTATGTCCTTGAGTCGCTTATATTGTACTTTTTCCGACATAAGCGGGCAGCCACATATTATCCTTCTGGGTGAAACTTCTTGACTTCATCATTTTGATGCCGGTCTCAACTGCAAACAAACAGGCTCCAACATGGGAGCATGCTTCCCCTGCTCCAGCCATACATGTGCAGTGCGCAGTGATCACAGCGCCATCCTTCTTGCACAAAATCCACACTTGGAGAGGTTTGTGCCCCAGCCTCTGTGAGTGGTTCACCTGCGAAGACAACGAGAAAAAATGTCGGCTTTAATGACCTATCGTTTCAAAATTGCTGCGGTTCAGTTGCACTTTGCCTAGGGATGTCGTCTTAGAACAAAACATTTGAGCCGTTTTTTTTTTCAGAGTTGCGGTGCACGAACTTGTCTGTCTGAACCTGCTCATTTGCAATGCCATTCAGTCTGTGCAAAATAAAAACAAAGGCACATAATGGGAGCTGCAACTCGGTTCTTTTAATCTGTGGGAGACTGCGCTGCCCAGCTCGGACTTGGCTGTTCAACGCCGGGTCCTCGAGCGAGCCACCGAGGTCATCACGAAGCAAAGTATTCTGATCACCTAGATTTGACCTCAAGTTCCGTTTTTCTGTTTGTTTTTTGGAACCGATAAGGTTTTTCCGCCTCCTTTCACGCTTTGCGGGCACTTCACGTGCTCGCGTACAATGTCGCGCTTCAGATGCGCCGCACAGAGCGCTTAGCGCAAACGGCGTACGGACCATTCGTCACAGCTTTGCTCATACAGATTAACAAGGTTTGCAATCATCAAATGGATTCGTAATGCTTACCTCGCCGAGCAGGACAACTTTGCCGTCCTGGAATTCCTTGGCAGAAAGGTGCTTCACCCAGCCGCTTGTAAAATAATTGTGGGACTCCAAAGCTTTGTACGCTTTCATGTTTTCCAAAGTCACAAAGTTCGCGGAAAACACAAGATACGTGACGATGTCGCCGTGCGAAATCTCGGGGAAGCCACTCACATCGGCACTTGTGTCCACTCCGGGCCGCAGCGTGTATGGATCGATATCATCGCACAGTTTCAACTTGTCTTCGTAACGAAGGCGAATACTGCCAATGAGTTCAGAGTAATAACCCGCGTTTAAAGATTCATGCGGCGCCATAGCAGGCACAAATCGGATGAAGAAGAGCTGTGAACGGTGCCGGTGCCACGAATTTGAAAGCATCCGCGGCAGCACAGCACTGAACGAAGACTGAGCGACTGGGTCACAAGCATGGTCGCCGGGTCAACGAGCAGGCGGATGTGACGTCACGTGCAAGCCATGTATAAGGTTCCCTGCGCTGATTGTGAGCATGTCTATATCGGTGAAACAGGTGATTTTCGGAAAAGATTTCAGCAGCACCACAATGATGTCAAGAACAAGCGCGTGGCAACAAACACACTGACTGATCATGCTATCTCCGAGGGCCATGACATCGACTGGGACGGCACGAAGATAATCGGAAAAGAAAAGAGCAAGACGACAAGGCTTTACCTAGAATCTTTTTATATTCAAACGACGGCAAACACGCTTAATCGCAACGCAGGCAATATCCCCCGATATACTCCCGCTGCTTGCGGCATATCATGAAACCTATATAACTTACCTTCACTCCTGTCTTTCTTTCATTGTGAATAAGCCCCCGTAAGCCGGGGCCGAAACGTCATCTTTTTAACGATTGGTCGGCGCTTGAAGATTTTCCGCCAGGAAATGGGATAGCTTCATAAAGTGTGAAGGGAAGCATCCTATTTGATTAATGAGAAAATTAGAATAAAGGGTGCCCAATGGATGTCAAAAGTAAATAAAAAGGAGAGAAAAGCAGCTTAAAAATTCTGGAAACACCTAAATGCAATCAGTAATAAGACTAGGCTAGAACAAAGGCTTATTGTTACAGATCAGGGTATATGACTAGAAGGGGAGGACGCAATAAAACACATAGGAACAAGGATGACAGAAAAATTTAAAGAAAGGAATGTTGTACATTATTTATCAAAGGAGGATAGACCGGTTACTGCAATAGCTTCACTTGAGCAAGGAGAGTGGGAAAGGGCAGAGTAGAAGGTTCCTAGTGGCACATCAACAGAACCAGATGGTATTCCGATTATGTTGATAAAGAAGCTAGGACCAAAATCCAAGCAAACATTAATACAGGCAGTGAATAAAATGATAGTGGATGGGAAAGTCCCCGATGAATGGCGATTAAGTAGAATAAACATGATATATAAGGGAAACGGGGACAAAGCTGATGTAAGCAACTATATCATCCCATAACAGTGACATCTGTGGTTTACAGAGTGGCGATGCAGATTATAAAGGATAGATTGCCGGCTTGAGTGGAGAACGAGGGTGTGCTAGGGGAACTACAAAATGGGTTCCGGAAACAAAGGAGGTTGGAGGACAATCTATTTTCATTGACGCAGTGTATAAAGATTGCTGAAAAGAAACACAGGCCCCTATGGCTAGCATTTCTGGATATTAGAGGAGCCTATGACAACGTTATTCAACAGTATTTGTGGGACATACTGGGCACATTGGCTGAGGAAGATGGAGTAATTAATCTTTTAAAAGATATATATAAAGGTACCAGTGTGCTTATAAAATGGGAAAAAAGTGGATCGGGGCCTGTAGAGATACAGCGGGAGCTTAGGCAAGGATGTCCTCTGTCTCCTTTGTTGTTCATGTTGTACCTGCAAGGGTTGGAGACCAAGCTAGAGAGGAGCGGACTAGGCTTCAACCTTTCTTTTTTCAAGCAAGGAGAATAGATTAAACAGTCATTACTGGGACTAATTTAAGTGGATGATATAGTGCTAATGGCTGACAACAAGGAAAATTTACAGAAGTTGATAGACATATGTGGTACAGAGGGAGATAGATTAGGTTTCATGTTTAGTAAGGAAAAATCTGCAGTCATGATATTTAATGATGAGGGCGGCGAGCATAGAATACAGGAGTTCACACTAGAGGTAGTGGATGAGTACAAATATCTTGGGGTGTGGATAAATAACGGTGCGGAGTATCTGACAGAGCATGAAAATTATGTAATGAATAAAGCTAGCAGGAATGCAGCTGTCATGAAAAATAGGGCACTGTGGAATTACAATAGGTATGAAGTGGTAAGAGGGATCTGGAAAGGGGTGATGGTCCCTAGCCTGACTTTCGGTAATGCTGTCCTGTGCATGAGACCAGACGTTCAAGCAAGGTTAGATATTAAACAACGTGGCGTAGGGAGGCTAGGTTTGGAAGCATGTGGCAATACACCAAATCAGGGGGTACATGGTGATATGGGATGGGCGTCGTTCGACAGCAGAGAAGCTAGCAGTAAGATAGCATTTGAGGAACGATTGAGAAAAATGGAGGAAAAGCAGTGGGCTAGGAATGTTTTCAGATACCTGTATATAAGGAATGTTGATACGAAATGGAGAAAGCAAACTAGAAAATTGACAAGCAAATATCTGGACAGCAGTGAGGGGGCAAATCAGCAATTATCGGTCAAGAAAAACGTTAAAGAAACACAGAGAGCTCTGTGGAAAACAGGGATGCTGACGAAATCGGCGCTGGGAAAATACAGGATCTTTAAGCAGGAAATTGCCAAAGAAAATATATATGATAATTGTAGGGGAAGCTCTTAGTTGTTTGAGGCCAGGACTGGAGTTTTGCGGACTAAGACATATAGGGTCAGGTACCACGAGATAGACACGTTGTGCATTGCGTGCGGAGAGGAGGAGGAAACGGCTGAACACTTGATACTTTGCTGTAAAGGGCTTCACCCTACAGTAGAAAACAGCGGAGCTGATTTACCCAAGGCATTGGGATTTAAGGTCAGTGAAGGGAAAGTAGATTTTAAGCGGGTAGAAGTAACCAAGCGAAGGTTATATGATTGGTGGCTAAAAGCAAGACAAGAGTAAAATATCATAAGTCATGGCTAGGTGGCTTGAGCCACCGCCTGATTTAAAGGGTTCAGCCGTATCCATCCATCCATCCATCCATCCGTCCGTCCGTCCGTCCGTCCGTCCATCCATCCATCCATCCATCCATCCATCCACGTCTGGTGCGTCGTGTGCCTCTGCTCTCTTCGAGAATACGAGCTGGGCTGGCGCTGATCGGCCGCGCGCAGTACGATTCTTGCTTTCACGTTCGCATGCGTGTTTAATTGCATTCATGTTTTCCTGAGGCTTTTTTCAAGTTCGTATTCCGCATGCAATCTGTCCCTATGTATTTATAAGCCCTGAAAAGAAAAAAAGATGTGGACATACCCGTGAATTTCTCACAGACGAGACGTATCAGGCGATTCTGATCACTATCTTTTCCACAGTGGTGTGTGTCAAATATCCGCTGACAGAAGAGAAGTTCTTTTTCGTCCCCACCCAAAAATTCAACAGCGATCCAATTGAATCCCTGTTTGGCAGTTTGCGAATGTCATCCGGGTGTAACGACATGTTGGATGTTCGGGCTGCACTGTCAGGTCTCGGAAACCTACTGAAGACCATGATCACTGCGTCTAATTCAGCATCCAATATTGCCCACAAAGAATGTGCTTCGATGTCAGGGCCCATACCCGCTGATCTCCTCTCTTCTGCACAACCAACTTCCACTTCTGCTCCAAAGCCTCCCCTGACGTCGACTGTGCAAGCAGCTCCGAGGCTGTTGAGAGAAAGATTGGTGCTTCAGAGGCTTACTACCACAATTTTTGCCACAGCACCTGCCATCGCTTCAGAACTCGGCTACCGCCTATGTGGGCGGTTACATTGCACGAGTTGTCGGCGAGCATATAGAATGCGAGAACTTCCTTACTTTGTGTACGAAGCCGGTTAACAATTCCAGCCACTCTTTCAGTTCACCCGCAGCCAAGACCAAGATGGGCTGATATACCCGTCAGATCAACTTCTCTTCGTTCTCAACACAATAATAGCTTTTGCTGACCGCACCCTGCAGGAGGATGAGACCTTGCAAAAGCCTCTCACTACATTAGTAGAGCATGCTGTCTCAGCTCATTATGCTTCAAAGCTGCTAAGTGCAAGAGCGATGGCAGCAACGAGCACTGCAGGCTTAAGCTCATGAACCGGTTCTTTCCTGAGGCCGCTCCTCTGCAACTACGCATTTTCAGTGTTACTGACAAGGACGTAGTTAAACATTTAGCAACAAAGCCCCTTTCGCGAAAGTATGCGAAACTGAGAGTGGCATACGCTTATACGGCCATATGGGAATGGGACACCACAATAAATGCTTTTTTTTTAGTTGAAGTAAGTTTTGTCACAACGCACCGATATTGAATACATGAACGCCTATATTTTTTTTTTATTCGGAAAGTGTGCCATGAGGCATAAGTTGAAAAAAAGGGGAAGGAATGCGAGAGATAGAAAGTTAAAAGAAGGACGCGAAGACCAGTTGCGCTGACGTAGTCCGCGCAGTGCTATGTTCAGGCAGATGGTGCAGCGCCTCACGTTACATAACTGATGGCACTGACAGCAGGGCAAATTTTTCGCGCGTACCAGTCAAGTTGAGTGTCACACTGCGACTCGAGAAACAGTGCTGCAGAAAAGTGCGCGGCCGATCAAATGATGAAACCACATGGCACAGCTCCACATTTTCTGGCGCAAACTGTGGCTTCGGTGACGACAATGGTAACTCTCAAAAACTTTACGAAGGAGACGCGGGGTCAGGTATCGCTTTGGAAGCAGTCTAACGGCTTTACGTGCTACTTAGCGCATGCCCTTCCGGCTTGCGTCGTCTGTTACATGAGTAAACAGCACGCGACAGAGCTTTTTCAGCGCCCAAGCTTTCTGTATTCGCTGCTGCCAAACGCTGCTTTCAAATAACGACCCTCGGACAAGCAAACTTAAAGATGACAGAACAATTTTTCACGATTTGGATTCAAGCAGGCGCGCGCTGTCATATCAGCGCAGCTGACGACGCGTGAGCGCATTGCACAGCAATAGCCGCAAACGACACGACTGAAATGGGCCGGTTACCCTTAGCGACAAGAGCTTCCGAGCTCCCTTTTAAAAAAGTTTTGATTGTACTTGAAACAACATGAACGCAGTCGAAAAATCAACGACAGAACAGCTGCGTTTGGTCTGCGTTTCTATGAACGGCAGTGATGCGACGGCCACTTATCTTCACTAGGAGGTGGCTGGACGCCACATTCCCGCTTTCTGAAGTGGGCGCAAGTGAAGCCACCAGAAGTTGGATTGCATGTCCCGGAAGTTCGGTGTTTGCTGTGTATTTCAATGCAAAAAGTCGCGTCTTTCGCCTTTCCGTTCTCAGTTTTTCGCGTTGCTTTCCTGTAACGTCTGCTGTAATATCAAAGGGATAAGCAGGCTGAACGTGATAAATGTGAGCATTGTTCGGGGAACACTAATTTCAGAGAAACCGAAGTAAACAGGCATGCATGTCTCACCATGCCGCGGCAAAGGGGTACGTGCATTAAACACTGTTTTCTGACCTGGTTCTTGTCTTCCGAGCTTAATTAGGAGAAATAGTGGAATGACGATGAGCCTAGGTCATCTTGAAAACAAATTTTCGCGTACCAAAGAACATGCAATGGCGCGGAAATTCTGACACTCGAAGAGCCACTCGTTATATACAGCTGCCGCTGTTTCAATTTCGGGTTGGTGGCGGGCGATGTCTCTTCTCATTGATGACAGGTGATGTTTATCGCTTTAGTGTGCCATTTACCTTCCAGATGTGCTTTTAATCTAACTCTATAGCACAGCCACGTTTCATCTACACAGCGCGAGAGAAACGACTGACGAGAAAGACGAATGCAGCAGCGCATGTGACAAGCGCGCTGTTAGAAGTCAACTGCACCAATCATCACAAATAAAAGCCCATTCAGGCATAATTTGCGACAGTACGAAACAGTACTTGATACGCTCCGTCGAAAAAGCAGTACCATATACATTTTGGACGCGCTAATGTGAACCAGCAGAACACCGACGGCACCTCGCCAGATTGTGGCCTCGCCCTAGCTCGCTCCGGTTCGGCCTAAACATAATTCGGTAAAATGGTCGCTGCAAAGTCGGCTGCCTAATGAAGGTTTCCACCTATTCTTTCTTAAATTTGTCCCCCCCCCCCCCCCCTGATGGCATAACTTGGGGTTAGAGCGCGACAACGTGCATAACAACAGAGTAGAGTTGGCGACGCTAGCGCAACGGGACGACACAGCTAGAGCTGAGCAGACGAGGCTCCGTACGTACTGTGTGTAGCGACGTTTTGTCGTCTGCTAGTGTCGTCCCATAGCGATGCAATGGACCCTTATTTTTGAAACGTCTTTCCCGAGGACTTTGCTGCTCTCCTCATGCAGTTGACGGCGCAACTGGCAGGCATTGTCACGAAGAAAAACTAGAACGTCGAAAAGACAAAATGCTAAGCGGAAAACGAAAACTAAAACTGAAAAACCGTGCTGAGATCCGATTTCGTGCACTGCCAAAGGCTGACTTCCGGGACATGCCGCCCAACTTCCGGTGGCTTCACTTTCGAGCGCCCGATGCGGCATGCAGCCCCCTAGTGGAGATCAGTGGCGACGGCCGTCCTACTCCGGTGGCGGCGCGTGGCGGCGAAAGGCCGTACTAGCCACGACGGCCGGCTCCTATTGTTCGCCTCTCCTTTTCCCAGGCACAGTAAGTATAGAGGAGGCACTGGGCCCGGTGAAGGTAACCTAACAGAAGGTGAAGGTAACCTGAAGGTAACCTAGCAGAAACGTAAAACTCAGCTTTGGAAGATCTAAAGTAATGCACTTCCGGCAAATCGGGCAGCGTCTCGCGATGTTGAGCGCGTCAAATATTAGAGTAGACGCAAATCAAGCGTTGCAGTAATGTTATACGTGGACGCCAGAAATGCAATGAAATGCGCTCACTAGCTCGATCAGGAAGTCGTGAGTTTGGTGGCAACCGTTAGTTTGCGGATAGGCATGAATACGAAAGAATCTGAACACTGGCCGTAAATGATTCATTTTGAAGCTGGAGACGTTTCTGCTTCCACTCAGGAGCCGTGTTCACGTACTGTGGGCTGAGGTCAATAGAGGAAGACGGTAGGGTTTCGTGGTCGTACCCATCGTCTGCTATTCCAATGTTGCCAGGTTATAGTGTTGCCAGACTACACAATTCCCAGTGTTGCCAGACTATAAGGTCAAACCCAGTGTGGCCAGACTGCCTCATACGCCGCCCCCCCCCTCCCCCCCCTCCTTTACGCTCTTGCCTCGCTCCGGAACCGCCAAGCGCGTTAGAGCAGCGCAATATGGAGCGGCCGTCGCCCGTTGGCCAAGCGAGAGAGCACGTCCGTGGCGGTTGTCTAATTGGTTTCTTCTGAGGAAAGGAAGTCGCGCAACTCAGTTGCCATGTTAGAAAATGATGTCTCGCGCAGGCGGGTACCGTGATGTACTTGAAATAGACTCGAAATGCGCGCATTCACGCGACTCAGTTGTCGTTTGACGTCTCGCGGAGGCGGGTACACCTGGGGTAATCTGCCGGTGTGCGGCCCTTGCGAGCGTGTTACGGCATGTTAATGGCGTGCTATACTTGAAATAAACTCGAAATGCGCGCATTCACGCGACTCAGTTGTCGTGTGATGTCTAGCGGAGGCGGGTACGCCTGGCGTAATCTGACGGTGCACGGCCCTAGCGAGCTTGTTACGGCGTGTTCATCGCGTGCTCTACTTGAAATAAACTCGAAATGCGCGTATTCACGCGACAACTTCCCCTAAGCTGTATCTCGAAAGGTGCATGGTAGTGGCCGAGGGGGGTCGATTCAGGGCCATCACGGGGCAGCCACTCCCTTTTCGAAGAAGCATACAGTGGCGTTTGACTCATCTCCCCTCGTGCTAACCCCCCGATTCAGTCAGCAGAGCAGGAATTAAGTGAAAACATGGTCTGTGAATGAGGGTTTTTGGTTGGAAAACATCCTCCTGTAAGGCAGCGTTCCTGGAATTTTGCGAATTGCCTTACAGAATATCATTTCCAGCCGAAGACGCGCGTTCGCAGGCAGAAATCTCGCATTCTTCTTCGATAATGGAGAGGGGAGATGTCCCTATATCTGTATGAGAAGGAATCTGTTGAAAGGACAGAATATACAAAAGTGCTGTGAATGGGAAGAGTGAGTCGAGACAAGTGCTGGTCAAGGAAATGTGTCATTGTAACCTTTTGACAACTTCCCCTAAGCTGTATCTCGAAAGCTGCATGGTAGTGGCCGTGGGGGATTCAGGGTCATCACGGGGCAGCCACTCCCTTTTCGAAGAAGCATACAGTGGCGTTTGACTCATCTCCCCTCGTGCTAACCCCCTGATTCAGTCAGCAGAGCAGGAAGTGAAAACAGGTTCATATTTGAACAGTGCAATAAAACAACGGGACACAACAAAGAAAGGACACCACAAGCGCTGTTTTTTTCTGCCAAGAGAGAACTCTGGCCCTGCACATACACACAGCGATGATCGACACAATGACAGCAGGATTGCCTACCGAGAGCTGGTTAGAAATATTGAAAAGAGGGGAGCCCACGGTACTAAGAAATTACATTCATTAAAGCTGTGAACTGGGCGAGTTGGTATTGATTCATATTTGAACAGCGCAATCTGTTCTTTGTTGTGTCCCGTTGTTTTATTGCGCTGTTCAGATATGAATCAATACCAACTCGCCCAGTTCACAGCTTTAATGAGTGAAAACAGGGTCTGTGAATGAGGGTTTTTGGTTGGAAGAAACCTTCTCTCTCTCCGTCTCAATGTCTGGGAGTAATCGACGCTACCGTATTTAAGCGAGCCAGTAGTGCGAGTTGTCCAGAGCAGTGGTGCATGGTGAAAACGAGTAGCAATTTGTGGCTCAGCATGTGCCACAGACGTCGGGCACAAGCATGCAAAAAGGCGCCGTTGCCGAGACTAATGTGTGCCTGGTGGTTCAATTATTCCGCGATTCCAGATATGTCCGGCACTGCAGGTTCTTTTCCTTCTTTAAAATGCATTGCTTGACCAAGTCTATCACGGCCTTTGGCTTCAGTGTTTTTCAGCAAGCGCATTTGAGGACCTGTTTTTGTAGATATGACAAGGTAAGTTTGATAGAAAAGTGCTACTCAGACTATTAACTCATACAGGAACTGTCCCGATTTACACCTATCAAGCGCACTTGAGGGCCTGTTTTTGTAGATATGGCAAGGTAAGTCTGATAGAAGAGTGCTACTCAGACTATTAACTCATACAGGAACTGTCCCGATTTACACCTATCAAGCGCATTTGAGAGCCTGTTTTTGTAGATATGGCAAGGTAAGTCTGATAGAAGAGTGCTACTCAGACTAACTCATACAGGAACTGTCCCGATTTACACCTATGAGCCAACTCACTCAAAACTACCTCAGCGGTAGTGTATCAGCCTCAGCACTGTTTTTTTCCGTTTCACCAATGTATACTCGATCAAAATCTGAACGCAAGATACTCTAAATCACGTCCGAATGTGTGTCTGTTGGTGGCATGCCGTCAGCTGTTGTACATTCAAGTTTGGTACCTCAATATCCCAAGACCGTGAGATGTGGGCCAATGACTCGCTGCTAGGTAGTACATGAGGTGCTCACGAGTTTCTTGTTCTGCCACTTTTCATTGCGAAGAGCCTGGCAGCTGTGGTTCCAGTGAGTTTATGATGGCTTTGAGTAGCCTCTTGCGCAGAGATCTTTTCAGACATTTTCTCAAAACCTTTCAAGTCTTCTGTCCATGTGCTTGTATTTACTCGAGGGAAGAGGAGTGAAAACTGCTTTCTTTTTAGAGGGCATGTGTGGGCACACATCCTGTACACACTAAATGAGAGCGCGGCATCAAAAGGTTGTTGAAAAAAGAACCGTGTATTCGCTTCTCCTCCTACTGTGAACTGGGTGCATGGCTTTTCGATGCTATTCGGATGCGTTGTGAATGCAGGTCGTTACGCCTTTCCGACCTGGAAGGGTTATTAGTGTAGTGCACAAAAACCTCGGGTGATGGGATTTACCAAGTGAGTGCTCCATCTTCCAGCTATTTCATGATCACATTGGGAGCAGTGACAGAAATGGACGCAATCATGGCTAAATAATGAACCTGTTTATAAAAAACCTGGGCAGGAGCATCGCAGATCCTGTTCAGTGTGCTTACCAAATTCTTTGGAGGCCCTCCTGCTGTTGTGGCCTGGCTTTTGTTTGTACCGAGTAGTCTGCTATTGACACCATCTGCTTGCAGACTGGCAGAGATAATCACTTTACAGCTAGAGATTCCACATTATTGAAGGTGATGATCGCACTGAAACACAGGGATGACTGCCAGATTCTGTCGCACTTTGGAGGCCCTCCTGCACTTCTGGCCTGCGCATGGTTGCAGTTGAGTAAAGAGCATAATAGCACCAGCTGCACATTTGCTTTCGAAGGATCACCCTGTTGTCTTCTGCAGAGGCAGCTCTCTGGGCAAAATTAAGCACCATGCAAGCAGGTACAGAGACTCCACCGCGAGAGTACTGTAGTGGATGTTAACAAAGCCACCCACTTCAGTGGCTGTGGCGTTTGGTTGCCGAGCCCAAGGCCGCTCGATGAAATCCAGGCCACATTTTGATGGAAGAAAAATTACATGTGCTGTGTGATGTCACTGCAGACAAAAATTGTCTACTATCTTGCCTCGTGCACATTTACTAGAAGAGAATTGCTTCAAACAAAAATTATAACCAGCAATTTTGAAAACACATGGTGATAGCCAGACATTCATGTCCTTCAGAATATCACCTGAAACCTTTTACTGCAAGATGTCTTGTTTTATTAGAAATTCTTTCTAAGACTTGTGGACTTTCCAAGTCATATATCCCTTCAGGCACTAATTATACTCCAAGGGCCGCTGCGGTGGGTAAGTGGTTATAGTGCTCGGCTATTGACCTGAAAGCCGCGGGTTCGATCCCAGCCGCGGCGGTCGAATTTTGATGGAGGCAAAATTCTAGTGGCCCGTGTGCTGTGCGATGCGAGTTCACGTTAAAGAACCCCAGGTGGTTGAAATTTCCGGAGCCCTTCACTACGGCGTCCCTCATAGCCCGAGTCGCTTTGGGACGTTAAACCCCCATAAACCAAAGGGAGGAAAATTTTCAGACTTTTATAAGGGTCATGCTAGCGTCCACGGAAAAAATTTCTATCTTCTCCAGTGATCAATTATGCTCTCCCGCAACCTTGTGACGACTGGGCCTCCCATGTTTGCTCGTGCTCGTTGCCTCGCACTGTATCACCTTGCTGTTGCCAAACATGAATTTGGACACATGCTGGACCTTGGCTTCATACGTCTCTCCCTCCTGCATACCTTGGGCATCGCCCCTCCACATGGTGCCCAAAAAGAGCGGTGACTGGCGACCGTGCGGTGATTACCATGCGCTTAACAAGGCCACGTTCCCTGAACGCTACCCGATTCCCTTCTTATTGGCATCGATGTTATCGGCCAGCTCAGCCAGGGATTCCAGGGTCTGAGACAAAGGCACGTTCAGTATGATGTTCACCTGCGGAGGCAGCCGCTGCAGGAAGAGGCCCTGCAGGAGTGCGCTGTTGTGTGCAGTAGCCACATTTCCAGACAGGGCGTTCATACGACGCAGCAGCTCGGTAGGCTTGCGATCTCCAAGGTAACGAGCTGCTGCAGATTACGTTGCCCCGTTTCAGAAGTGCACTGGATGAGCGTCACCTTAAGATGATCATAAGGACGATCGGCAGGCGGAGAACGTAGGTCGTCGCGAACAACCGCAGCAGTTGTAGGCCTGAGCGCACCAGTGACGTGGTCGAACATCGTCATCTGCGAAGTGACATGGTGCTGACGGAACAAGGCCTTGATGGTCAGGAACCAAAGTTCTGAGTCTAATGACCAGAAGTTGGGGTGCTTGAGCGCGGAGACCACGGGCTCGCGAAGAGGTGGCGTAAGAAGCAACGAAGTCGGTACACGAACGAAGGAATCCATGGCCATGGCTTGCACGATGGAAGGCAGGCAGGCAAAGGCAGCCGGGGTCTCGAGCTCTGGGCGGCGGTAGGTCTAGCTAAGCGGTTGAGGCAAGCGCAGGTCAGGAGCGGAATGCGAAAAACTGAAGTCCGGAGTCACCAAATTTGTGGAGAAGTACCGACTCAAGTCGTTGTCCGGTCTCCACAAAATATATTTGACAGGACCCGCTCAGTCAGATACGAGTGGGGCAGCACGCTGCCGCCATTCCACTGTGCAGCCACGAAAATTTGAATCTGTTCACACTTGGCAGGTGTGCTGGGGCATATTGTCGTCTTTGGCGGCCGGACCACTATAACATGGTACAACCTCGTAGGTGCAAATTGAGGGTCAGGACAGTTTTAAAGGTCTGAATGATATAGGTTTTTTCCTGCCATATCAAATCGCTATGTAACAAAATGAACACATTTTATGCATTCTGATGTGTTAACATTTGCAAGGCAAGCAAAGCAAGACAAACTTACTGAAGCCATACCAGGGCTACTGTACAACATGGAGGCGTAAATTTTGAAAGTTATCTGTGCTCATTTTGCATGCCTGGCTTAATATGTTTTTACATGACCTCTCAGATTCCAGCACATTTTATTTCATCTGTGTTTGTAGGAACTGCATTCCATACACAATGGTCTGATGCTGCTCAAGTCGCATCCACAAGTGCGGATGCAGCACCTCACTGGGATTTTCTCTGCATAGTGAAAAAGTTCACTGAAAACCTATCTGCATCTTTGTGGTATGATTTGTGCATCTTTCATGCAACTGATTTGTGTTACACCACTTGTACTGACTGCCAGGTACTATACCCTGTCGAGATGTTGCAGTGTGGGTGACGCAGCGAACTTGTGTACTGTTCACGTGCAGGAATAAATTATTTTTATTACATTGCTGTCATTTGCTTTGACTTTCTAAAAAAAGATATGATTCATGTGCTTAACAGTGGCTTGAATTTGATGCTTGATTTCAGTTGATGCGGAAAAAGTAACACTGTTCCCCGTATGTGTGCTTGTTTCAGAGAATACTTATTTCTAGCCTGTGCCATGCTCTGTTATTACCTCCTGCACCAACTCCCTATTTAAGGATAGCACAGTCACCTAGTAAAGAAAAATGATAGCACAGCAGAACAACAAAACTTTATTAGCTGCACACCCACATTCCAGGGCAGGGTAAGAACCAGAAAGACAGCAGCAAAACATGGGCTGCAGACAGTCACAGGCCTTTGGAAATTTGCTGGCCTTAAGAAACCACAGTTGACACAGTGCAGGCATTGTTAATAGAGATAAATGGGAGACGACAGTCCTGGTACCGGATGTGACCCGTCTGATGATGAAGACCACCTAGCCCGTGTATCAGTTCTGAAGCATGCAGTATACAGTCAGCATTAACTTTCAAACATCCTTTTTATGCTCATTCGTACTTCATTCATAAGCAGTGTTGATGCCTGGTATCACAACAACACTGTTCCAAGAGTAAAAAGAAATGATGTGCTAGAGATGGATTCAAGTCGACGTAAGAATTTTTTTTTCGTTGCCAGTTAACTAAAACTAATTCATGAATGCTTTATTTGTCCCAGCACTTAGCGATGTGCTCACAGTTCACTTAGAAGCTCTGAAGTTGCACTGTTTATTTTTTACTTCCTAATGAAGAGAAAGCTGACAGACATCCTGAAAGCACCCAATTCAATTATATGTCAGTGCACCTCACAGTGTGCTAATTGGCACGTAAGGTAAACTACTGAAGTGAGCAACCTTTTACTCTACATAAAGTAGTTCAATGTTATATTGCCACGGACCTGGCTCGAGCTACCTGCGCGCTAAGCCGTGACGAGGACGAAGTGGTCGCGTTCGCGTGAGGCGCGCTCGAGCTGGCTCTGTTCTGGGCGATTAAAAACCTCGGCCGTTCTGCGGTCCCCCTCTACGTCTACGACTGTTCTCCGTCTGGCCTGTGACATCTGGTGGAGGTCGCTTGGGTATTCTCGGCTGATGCTCCATCCTTCCTCGGAGAGCCGAAGCACAAGCCCGGTGCCTCTTGTGCGAACCCCCGTCCATCGTGTCAGCCGCAGGCTCCGCGGCTTGTCTCCAGAATTCGGACTCCAGCCTCAAGAGAGCGCACCCATGGCTACGACCACGGCAGCAAGGTCAGACAGCGCCCCGTTCATACCTGCTTCTTTTGTGAGCCTGCAAAATCCCCGGATCCCGAAGCCCTTTCACGGCGGATACTCGGAGGACGCCCAAGACTGGCTTGATCAGTTCGAGCGCGTTGCGCGTTTCAACGGCTGGGACGACAGTGCTAAGATCCGGAACGTTTACTTCAGCTTAGAAGACGCCGCTCGGATCTGGTACGAAAACCGCGAGACGAGTCTAACGACGTGGCAGGACTTTCGTCGCCAGCTGTTGGAGACTTACACCAGCAGCGATCGCCGTGAACAGGCCGAGCGTGAATTGACCGCTCGCATTCAGCTACCAAACGAGAACGTAGCGATGTACGTGGAGGAAGTGACGCGCCTCTGCAACCGAGCGGACCCGACCATGACGGAAGAGAAAAAGCTCAGACACCTGATGAGAGGCGTGAAAGAGCAATTGTTCTGCGGTCTTGTGCGAAGCCCGCCCAGAACAGTCGCCGAGTTCCTCTCCGAGGCTGTGCTCATGGAGAGGGCGCTCCAGCAACGGTACAATTTCTACGACCGGCAGCTAAACCCTATCTCGGCTCTACACCCCCTGGATGCTGCTTCGGGGGCCAATACAAGCTCCCTTCGGGACATCGTGCGTTCTGTGGTCCGTGAGGAGCTGCAGAAACTTCAGGGGATTTTTCCTGTGGACTCTCTGACTAGCGCCATTCGGGAGGAAGTTCAGCAGGCGCTCAGATCGCCCGTCGCTCCAGTAGAGCCGCCACCACAGCCAGCTGCTTGGCCGCCAGCGACGTATGCGGACGTGCTGCGCCGTCCTGCGCCGGTTCCCTGCGCGCCACCGTATGCCCCTTCGGTAGTCGCAGTACACGCCGAGCAGCCGGTTCCCTACTGGCAAGCTCGAGGACAGGCGCCGAGGAAGACCGATATTTGGCGTGCGCCAGACCGACGTCCCCTGTGTTACCATTGTGGCGAGGCCGGTCACATCTTCCGGCGGTGTCCATATCGGCCTCTGGGATTGCGAGGCTTGTCTGCAGGTAGTCCCCGTCCGCGGCATGCCGAACAGCCTCAGGAGTTTGACGAATACGTCACCCGCCGGCGTGGTTCACCACCTCCTCCGCGCCGAACGTCCCGATCGCCCTCACCTCGCCATCCGTCGCCTCATCAGTCCGGTTATGGACCTGGTGCACAGCGTGGGTCCTCGAGCCCGCACCGGGAAAACTAGAACAGGCGACCTTTGGAGGCGAGGCCGCCGAACGCCGTATTGCCGAAAAGCTTCCACCGACGCGCCGACTGACCCTTCCCGAATCGACGACCACGATACCGATGACGACGACGACGACGACGAAGACGGCGCCGACGACTGGGTCTGGTAAGACCAAGGTCTCCCTTGACATACCCGTGCTGATTGACTCTAAGGAGGTTAGCGCACTAGTGGATACGGGTGCGGACTACTCGATAATGAGCGGTAGGATGGCTAAGGTGCTGAAGAAAGTTATGATGCCGTGGGCAGGGTCACAGATACGTACGGCTGGTGGCCACGTGGTTACGCCGCTCGGAATGTGTACGGCAAGAATTACGGTGCGCGGATGCACGTTCGTGGCAACGTTCCTCATTTTGCCTGAATGCTCACGAGACGTCATTCTCGGTCTCGACTTTCTTCGAGAAAATGGTGCGACTATAGACCTTCGAAATCGATTGGTTACATTTTCAACTGAACTCGCTGCCACCAAACCCGCCCCCGAGAATTGCAGAGCCGCACTGCGTATATCCGACGATGCCGTAACGGTGCCTCCACGGGCGAGTATTCTGGCTAGGGTCACTTGCGACGCGCCACATTGCGGACAACGTGTTGTTGAGCCAAATGTCTCTCTTTTGCTCACCATGGGTGTTTGCGTAGCAAGAGGGCTCGCCTTTCTATCTGACGGTCGCACTGAAGTCCTCGTGACCAATTTCAGTAATGAACACCGCCATTTATTTGGTGGCACAGCCATCGCCCACGTCGACCCCGTCCAAGAGGTGGCTGAGTGTTTCGCATGCCTAGAAGACACGCCTGGTGAAGTTGACGAAGAGGCAGTACGCGCCGTTCACATAAACGAGGGCCTCCCGCCCGCAGAAAGGCAGCAATTGCAAGAATTGTTGCTGCAGTTTAAGGACTGCTTTACCTCGTCGTCTAAGGTACGTCAGACGCCCATCACTAAGCATCGGATAGTCACGCACGATGGCGCGCGCCCAATACATCAACAGCCTTATCGCGTATCTCCCCGAGAGCGGGAGGCCATCCAAACGCAAGTGAAGGAGATGCTCAATGACGGCATAATCCAGCCATCGAATAGTCCCTGGTCGTCTCCTGTCGTTCTCGTAAAAAAGAAGGATGGCACGCTGCGCTTCTGTGTGGATTACAGAAAACTTAACAGCGTAACAAAAAAAGATGTCTATCCGCTACCTCGTATAGATGATTCCCTCGACAGACTGCGCCAAGCAAAATACTTTTCTTCGGTAGATCTGCGCAGCGGATATTGGCAAATAGAAGTTGATGAGAGGGACCGGGAGAAAACCGCCTTTGTCACCCCGGACGGCCTCTATGAATTTCGTGTGCTCCCCTTCGGACTCTGCTGTGCTCCAGCAACGTTCCAGCGAATGATGGATACCGTGCTCACCGGCCTTAAATGGCAAACATGTCTAGTATACCTGGATGATGTAATCATTTTTTCAACAACGTTTTCGGAACATTTGCAGCGGCTCAGAGTGGTGTTAGAAGCCGTCCGATCAGCTCATCTTACTCTAAAGCCGCAAAAATGCCATTTTGGATTTACTGAATTGAAGTTTCTCGGGCATGTCGTCAGCTCCGAGGGCATCCGGCCAGACCCTGACAAAATTTCTGCCGTCGCGGACTTCCCGGTTCCCACTGATAAAAAAGCCGTCCGACGATTTCTAGGCCTTTGTTCGTACTACCGACGTTTCATAAAAAACTTTGCTAAGCTGGCCAGTCCTCTGACGCGCTTGACACGAGATGAGGAGCCATTTTTGTGGGGTGCCGAGCAGCAAACTGCTTTTGACGATCTACGACGTCGGCTACAATCACCACCAGTACTAGCCCATTTTGACGATGATGCCGCCACTGAAATTCACACGGACGCCAGCAACGTCGGTCTTGGAGCGGTTCTCGTCCAGCGTCCGAACGGTGTCGAAAAAGTAATCGCTTATGCTAGCCGTGCACTTTCCCGTGCAGAGTGTAACTACTCTACAACTGAGAAGGAATGTTTGGCCGTAGTATGGGCCATCACAAAGTTCCGCCCCTATCTGTATGGCAGGCAGTTCAAGGTTATTACTGACCACCACTCATTGTGCTGGTTGACAAACTTGAAGGACCCATGTGGCCGCCTAGCACGTTGGGCATTACGCTTACAGGAATTTGACTTCACGATCATCTACTAGTCTGGTCGCAAGCACACCGACGCTGACAGCTTGTCGCGTTCACCCGTGCAACCTTACGAAGGTAACGCAGAAGACGAAGCATTCCTTGGTGCAGTCACGTCGTCCGACATCATCGCACAACAACGTGCGGACGACGAGTTGAAGCTGCTCATGGAGCATCTAGAAGGTCACCATCCCTCGATACCCTCCCACCTGGCTCGTAGGCTGCCATCCCTATGTCTTCGAGGCGGAGTGTTGTATAAGAAAAACTCCGCCTCCAGTGGTAAGAGTTACCTTCTGGTTATACCAGCCGCCCTCCGCCACGAGATCCTCCTCGCCTGCCACGACGAGCCGACCTCTGGGCACCTTGGATTCACGCGCACACTTGCCAGAGTGCGGCAGAACTACTATTGGCCCAACCTTGCCTCATGTGTGAAGCGATATATTCGGACCTGCCGTGAGTGCCAGCGTAGGAAGACGCCGCCTCTGAAACCGCCTGGCATGTTGCAACCTATCATGCCTCCTAACATACCCTTTGAACAAGTCGGCATGGACCTCCTCGGACCATTTCCCTTGTCGTCGGGAGGAAACAGATGGATAGCTGTTGCAACCGATTACCTGACGCGTTACGCCGAAACGGAGGCTCTCCCTCAAGGCACAGCGTTCGAAGTTGCGCACTTCTTTATGCGTGCAATAGTGCTTCGACACGGCGCTCCGTGCGTCGTCATCACAGACCGAGGGAAGGCATTTACAGCTCAGCTTGTCCACGACATCTTTGAGCTGAGTCACACCAGCCATCGAACAACGACAGCATACCATCCCCAAACAAATGGGCTCACAGAACGCCTGAATAAAACACTGGCCGACATGATTTCCATGTACGTGGATGTGGAGCACAGAACCTGGGACCAAATACTCCCCTACATCACATTCGCGTACAACACTGCGACTCAAGAAACAACCCGCTTTACACCATTCCGTCTAGTCTACGGCAGAGAAGTGCGGATGATGCTGGACGCCATGCTCCCGTGCGTGGATGATGACTTGACACCAGATGCGGGCTCCTTTGTCGAACAAGCCGAGCAAGCTCGCCAGCTTGCTCGTTTGCACATCACGGCTCAACAAGACACGGACTCCAGACGTTACAACCGGCGCCACAGGGAGGTTACCTACAACATCGGTGACCGTGTGTGGGTGTGGACCCCTGTCCGCCAAAAGGGATTGTCCGAAAAACTGCTGCACCGATATTTCGGACCTTATGAGGTGCTCCGTCGTGTTGGAAACGTGGATTATGAGGTTGTTCCACGTGGAACTGTGGCTACCGGTCGTCGGCAACCACGGACTGACATTGTGCATGTAATGCGACTTAAACCATACTTCTCGCGTGAGAGCGATGACGCTCCACTTTAAACTGTGTTCGGGTTCTGCGTTTTAATTTGTTTCTTTTTGTTCGTTTCTTTTTTAAACATTGTCTTCCTGCTTTTCCTGTTCGCTTTCTGCTTTGTACATACCCTCGCATCGGGACGATGCTCTTCTTTTTCGGGGGACTAATGCCACGGACCTGGCTCGAGCTACCTGCGCGCTAAGCCGTGACGAGGACGAAGTGGTCGCGTTCGCGTGAGGCGCGCTCGAGCTGGCTCTGTTCTGGGCGATTAAAAACCTCGGCCGTTCTGCGGTCCCCCTCTACGTCTACGACTGTTCTCCGTCTGGCCTGTGACAATATATATATATATATAATATATATATATATATATATATATATATATATATATATATATATATATATATGGTTTTGGCATACGAATGAAAATATAATTGATAATAATTAATCAGAAACACAGCTGCTGCAGTGGCTCAGTGGTTATGGTGCTCGGCTGCTGACCCGAAAGGCGCGGGTTCGATCCTGGCTGCGGCGGTCGCATTTCGATGGAGGTGAAATGCTAGAGGTCCGTGTACTGTGCAATGTCAGTGCACGTAAAAGAAACTCAGGCAGTCGAAAATTTTCCGGAGCCCTTCACTGCGGTGTCCCATAGACTGAGTCGCTTTGGGACGTTAAACATGAACCATAAGCAGAAGCACAATATTGATTATGTGCCACATCAACAGGGTGAAAATGTTCCGCTGTGGAAAGATTTGTACTGAGTGTTAGTGTGAAGTAACACATTACGTCGCACTGCTGGGTGTAGCTTCATAGACAGTCATTGTTACATATGTATCAAGTTCAGTGCTCTCCTTGCTACTTTTGCTCTTCCATGTTCACCTTTACTGCTATACATTCTTTTGCCTTGCTGGTTTCATTGATGTCATCGAGTGAAACCTTCAGAAAATGTGACCTGGACTCTGTGGTGATGCAGTGACGAAGCCATTCTGCTGCACAAACTATGTTACATATTTGATTCCATCTGAGAGGAGACTATTTCTGATGCAGACTAAGTACAAAAACTAAACTCCGCGCACATTATTTCAAATCGCGTGAAACAACTCCAGGCAGTTGAAATAAATCCAAGGCACTGCACTATACCGTGCCTCATCACCGAGACTGGGTTGGCTTGGAATACACCATAACTTCATTATATTCTTGTCAGATTTTACATACAATATTTTAACGCAGATGTGTCTGTTATGGCATCTTAATATAAAAAACGCACCAAATCTGCAACCTAAGCGCTACTGGAAGTTAGGAAGTAGTCACTGTACTCCCATGTTGTCATATTTTCAGAAATTGTGTAACAAGAGGGGCACTCTAAGCAGCCTTCTACATTCTAAATAAGCTTTCTACTCCCAGTGGCCAAATAACTCGCAAGTTTCTTATGCTTCATGCTAGTATTTGTAATTCTGGGTTGTCTTTTCAGAAAAGTATGTATTCAGTAACTAAATCTGTGTCATTAGGCCATATTGCAGGTTTATCAATACACAGATACACATGGAGTGGTAAGTGCTAGCCTTATGCCTGGAAATTTTTGTGTGTACATTCATGGGAATGCTTAGACAATGGAAATATATTTAGATTAATGCTAACAAAGAGAACTTCTTACGAGGCTATCTTAATTCATTTGGGAGCTGACTCTTCATGAGAGAGAATCTGTCAGGCTGAAATTAGCTGATTTTTAATTTCAAGCAGCCCAGGAAGTTTCTCTTGCAGCTTTTTCAGCAGACTGACAACTGTGCCGTGTTTTTGTTGCAGCACAGATAATATGCACAATACTCTTAGTCAGGTTTAAATGACTACTAGGAAGTTGCCCCGAGTCTGCAGTGTTCTCAACAGCCAGTCTGCTTTCACACAGGTGTACAGGTTCCGAATGGTGGCAGTCCCTCAGCAAAGAACCTAATAAACAGTGATTTCACTTTGCTGCCCAAATGCTAAATGTGTAAGGCATCGGCGCTTTCAACTGTGTGGTCATGCTTGTGCTTGTGTGGCTTATTATGCGACTGCTCATGGGAGCTTAGCAAAAGGAATGCATAATACATTTAATGCGACAGCATTAGAGGTCCTATTTACAAGAAAGTGGGCTTCTGTCTGTCCATGTCACGAAAAAGCGGGTGGCAGTGAAATCAATTCAAACAATTTCAATGCAATCCCCACCTGCTCACCATGGAACTGCGCATCAGCTCATTGGGTGAGAGATAAGACAGCCTCTCAAATGACTACCCGCAAAAATGAGCCTCATGGGAGCTCGGGAAGAGCAATCTGTGTCTCGCAAGCCCCATCGGTGGCTCTGTTTGAAACATCCACCTTCCGGGGCACTGGCGCATGGCTTAACCACTGCGCCAAGAGTGGTATGAGGACTCCCCACAATTTATGAACCTATGAAAGAGAAGGAGTTCTTGTGCGGGAGGGATCTTGTGCTATTTAATTGCACTCCTAAGGGCAAGTTATGCGGCGCCCAAGTTTTTTAAGCTTTTGGTCATGTTTTTGGTCTTAACATGCACCGTGGTCTTCCATCTCCGGTTGCGTCAGCTCGCCAACTTCGAGTCAGCAATAGGCAACATCGCCAGACCTTATGGCAGTGAAACCTGCCATACACAAACGAAAGAATAAATTTAAGATAGTGCACACAGAGTTTTGCATTTGCAACCAAACTGTTGCCTTACATATACACATATGTTACAGAAACCACCCATTTTAAACAGTTATCTCGTCGTTATTTATAACAAAGGCCATGCAACCAGGGTCCAACTACAAGTATCATTCAGGTTGCATGTGAATGCGCAAATGCAACATTTATTACTTCTATTCGTATGCATATTGATATCACGGTGGCGTACAGTGTCTTGAAAGCAAATGCATTTTGTCTGTGCTGGCAGAGAGTTTTCACGTGCATCTCTGTCGATCGAAGAATACAACGGTGTGCTGAAATTCAAAGACGCGCATATAGTTTCACTGGGGGCTGTGTTCAGTCTTGCTGTCATGAGGCCGAAAATGGAATAGTCGTTTTTCTGAGACAACCTCACTGAAGTATAAGGCCCGACAGGCTGTATATATAACTAGCATAGATCGCATTTGAGAGGTTTCTAATTATGAACAAAATTGTGCAAAGCATAAACGCACCACGAGCCCGCCCAGGTGAAAATGTCCCAATTGGATTCTTTATGGTCTTAGTTCGAATGGTTTATTGGCCGATTCCATGTAGCTACTGGGCCATTAGCTGCTGGGACCGTTAGCTACTGGGACCAGTAGCCACTGGAACCAGTGTACTGCATGCTGATAAGAGGAACATTTATTTGGATAAATTTAAGCGTCCGTGTAATATGTCCTTTGATTTCTAACCTTTCTGACAAGTTACAAATTGTTTTAAAGAGTTGCTTAACGATAATAAGCACACTCCAAAAATTCAGGAAAACAGAAGCAACCTACACTAAAATGTGTCACCCTGCCGAACCACGTAGATCTGCCTATAGTGAGAACACACAGCTTTAATCGTAACAAGTGCCAACAAGCCCAAAAAAGCACTGCAATACACATATAACTCATATGAGAAACATACACTCACGTCAATGCAAACTGTTACTATGAGCTCATGCTTATATATATATATATATATTATATATATATATATATATATATATATATATATATATATATATATTATATATATATATATATATATATATATATATATATTATATATATATATATATATATATATACTCCCTCATTAAGGGCATCCCACAGGTACGTGCTAGTGGGGAACAGTTAATAAACATGGTTTTCTAATTAAATTTCAGCACTATTTTTGCAGTTTATAGCAGAAAAACTCGGAAGAGATTTAGGTCAAAAATTTTGTTGAGGAATACCATTACAACATTAACAACAGAAAAAAAGTTTTCCATCGCGAACAACAAAAAGCTCTCTGTAGGAGCCAGTAGATCCCACTTCAGAACCAGAAGCTCCCAACAAGGACCAGAAGAGGCTCCTTACAGGGACCATTTCAACCAGCAGCAAACTAGAAGGCTTCCTTCAGTAGACCCCAGCTCAAAACCAGAAGGCTTCCTTTTGGGACCAGTAGACCCCAACAAAGAAACCAGAAGGCATTCCTTCTGGGACCAGTAGATCCAAGCAAAAAACCAGGTGGTACCCTACACGTACAGTACTCACGGATTGAAATAGGACATTCGGAGCGCTAGCCTTGCAGTGCCACGCAGGCATGTGGTAAACCACAGGCCGGCTGATTGGCTACTGGAAGGAACAATTCTGCTTTGTAGATGTTCTCCCTCTCACGCCATACCACAATGCACCACCTTGGTTCCATGAGCGTCTACGGGCGGCGCTCCATGAAGCGACGGCCACGCGCTCCGAATGTCCTATTTCAATCCGTGAGTACTGTACATACCATCTCAACCAGTGGCAAACCAGAAGGCTTCCTTCTGGGACCAGATGAAACCATTAGAAACCAGCAGAATCCCATTAACAAATTTTCACCTGGGCGTGACCGCGTGTGCTGCGGCATATGGCACCTTCAGCATTCTTCCTTTCGAACCTGCACAGTGGCGGTCCGCTGCGCGATTTCACCCCGCTACATCTTCAACACCTGGACTCCATGTACGCGAAAACTCACGCGAACGCGAAGGCGACGGCGGCGGCTGGCGTTCGCTCCGTCGCTTGTGGGCAACCTCCATGCAAGCGAAGGCGGCAGGCGACGCGAACCCGCGACGTGCGCAGCGGGCTCCGTGCTTTGCGCACTCAAGCTTAGAAACACGCCCGCAACCTGTTCTTTCTCTTAAAATTTTGTGAGTGTGCCTCATAGTCAGGGCCAAAGGAATATTTCCTCTACGGCAGCGGTGTAGCGGCAGTGGAGATAGCCAAAGGCGTGCTTGCGGAGACGAAGTCACATCACGGGTTCACGGGGGAGGTGTGCTTTCGTTCGGTGCCTGTGCACTCCGGCTTAGTAAAAACACTCCCATAAACTGTCACCGCAACCTGACTGTAAGTGAGCAAACTATAATTTACCAGTGAGAATGCGCGCCGCGAGTGTTTCTGCACAGTTGGAGCGCAGCGGCACGGTGGATCGAGCGCCGGTACCCGCGGCTCGACACGAATCTCTCACTGCAGTACGCCCGCTCGCCTAGCCCGCTCCAAATGCTGTTAGCCCTCCGCACCCAACAAGTAGATTGTTTTAATTATTTAAATCATGCGGGTCTGCCTCTCAGCTACAAAACCAAATATTTTATCGACGGTGGCGATGACCAAGACGACGGGCTGGTTTCGTGAGATGTACCCGTGAGAAACCGGAGACAAACCGGAAACGGCTTTGTGGGGCTCTGATTGGCCAGTCGGAGGTTTCCGGGCGACGGGCGAAATTTTCTGTGGGTGCAGATCCGAGCGACACGGCAAGCGACACATGCATTTTGCTTCGCGCGACGGCGTCGCTCGTCGCTTGCCGCCGTCGCCTTCGGGTGAGTTTTCCGCGTACATGGAGTCCAGGCTTAAACCACTACGAAGAGAGATCAGAGGTTTCCTGGATTTCAGTGCCTCATTTCTTTGACCAAAGCGAAAGCGAAGAGGCCATGAACGAGGGAATAACTTAAATGTTCGTTTTCTGACCTTTCACACTTTCTGCGATTAGCATTACTCACCCCTTCGTAATTTTGTAACGAATGAAAATTTAATGATTCTATATTTGACGCGAACGATTGCTGAGGCGTTGTGGAGTGTAATAAATTTCTCAATTTTTTTCCTACACGTGCAATAGTATGTTAGTTATAGATTTAAGAAAAGTTTCCATGTAACTTTGCACGCATAAGTACTCAGCATCAAAAAAAAAAGAACTAATAGCGTCATAGAGAACGGCTTAGTGGACATGCTGGCATAAAAAATATGCGCGCTTCCTACTTAATTATTGAAGACCCGGGGGTAATTTGACGAGGCTGTCAATTATAATTACGCAAGAACTGTACCAGGTATAGCTAAAAATAAAACGCATTACTGAAATAAGCATAGCACTTTGCATATTTGCGTCAAATTTGGTCAAATATCTCATGCATAACTAACAAAAACACTTTGCCGCGTCCCCTCTCAATCTCGCTACGCGTCTCTGTTAGTAGCCCGCCTGCGGCAGCTTCTTTCCAAAAAGCTTCGGGATCATGCACTACCTCATGAAACAGTTGATGACATGCATGATGCAATGAAAGCATTTGTGCTTGAGCACACTTAAAGTACGCTATTTTAAGTTTGCCAACGTGACCGCGCAAGATTTACACAACTTACCAGACTTCTTTCTACTCGAATCAAATAATTATGACGATCATATTAACAAATAGCTTCAAGTGAATATTAAATGCCATAAAAAGCACCGTTATACGTCAGTATAGCTTGTACACACGTTAAAGCATTCTGTCCTATTAACAAAAGAACGCATTCCTGGGTGGCGACTCAACCTGCCGGCGCCCTGTACAGACCGGCTCAAGGTGATTAACACATGCGCAGTTGAATACGTGCTTTTTTTTTTCTTTGCGCAAATTTAAGCGTACGTAATGTGCAGATGTTCAGGTGAATGAGCGCAGCAACTTCCCTGCTATGAAGTACATGACTGGTAGCACCGATCGACACCCGGACTTGCCGCTTTACTACCACGGGCCATTTCCTAATGAGGTGTTTATATTCGATAACCTATAAAGGCTAACTTAATTTTTCCCTTTGTATGCTTTTACGCACATCAATAAATTCCGCAACTGCAGAATGCATGTTACATGGGCAGGCAGAATCTGTTTTCTTTCTTTTTTTACCGAAAACAGCCACGTCACCGCATGTTTGTGACATGGAGAGGTAATGGAGATAATTATATCTGAGGAAAGCTCTCACTGGCATTTTTCAAAACCATTAACCTCACAAGAACCAGTCACTTCTCATTAAAGTACATAAAAGGTCGACACACGACCGGCCAATTGCAAAAACGCCCGCAGCAAACATCAGCAGAAGACAATATCATTCCACAGAAACGCATAAGTATCTCAAGGCACTTAATCGTTACTGTTCAATTTTACGAAATTATTTTTTCTTGCATATGAGTTTTTTTTTATTTTGCCTTTTTTGCGCAGCGATGCTACTTCACTTCTTAAATTAAAAAAAAAGTATATGATTTGCGGAATAGGGTAGAAAGGACAAGTTACTGCGCTGAAAATAGCAAAACTAGACGTTTTTCCAGTTTCGTCGGCTGCCACCAGGTCGCCTACGAGCTTGAGCGCCGGCGTGACATCACTCATGACGCCACTATAGTGCCTAGAAATATACTGGCTAGTGTGCGCAGCGCGCGCGTAACGGGAGAGCGAGGCACCCGCCGCGATGACTCAACACCACCTAGACTTTTTAAGGCCTCTCCACGTTTGCGTGACGTCACCGCACTGCGACGGCCCAGTAGGTTCGGCTTCCGCGCTCGCACGCATTTCGCGCATTTCAAAGTGCTGATTACGTCTCTCGAAAAGAAAATTACTTTTTTTTTAAATCGTGTTTTGCTTGCCCACACCCTAACCGAATGTTTTTTTTTGTTCTTGTTTCTTTGAAAGTATAAGCAGTTACATTTTATCAGACTTTTACTGACTTTATATCAAAGCGCGCATGTGTGAAGACACGTTCGTAATATTTTTTTTTGTTGAAAATGAACAACGCAGAGGACTTTCACAAGTCGTATTTTATTTTCAGATGAGAAACACGATCAGTAGGAGTAGGAGGTAAGGAAACTGTTACAGCACTGAATCATAAAATGCAGTAAGTGAAGCCAACAACAGAAAAGCTGTAAACAGAAAGCAAACAAAAGAAAATATGCAGCATATTATAATAATACAACGCAAAAACTGGTTTCAAAACTAAAAAAAATCTAACAAAAACAGTCACAAGCACACAGAGTAGTCAATTCTTCAATGTCTTCAATTTTCTCGCTTTTTTCTTTTGCAGCCTTTTCAACTATAAGTTGATCATTTTTTCTTTTACAAAGGTTATTTAGAAGCGTGTTTGCTGCTGCACTTAGGACATAGTGCATTACCAACTATGGAGTGTGCCCATTCTCACACACATCAAAGTCAATGCCGTCGTTTAACACATCATGTGTGAGTGCCAAGAGAGCCTCCTTTTGATTTGGTAGTGAATGAAACTGTGTCGCATGCTGTTCGCTTCTCAGTTTGTCAAGAACTATCTCAGCAGTAAGAACAGCATTTACTATGGCAGGCTGTGGAAACTTGAGACTACCACGAGTCATGGCCTTGACTAACTCCCCACCTTCTACTTCAATTTCATCTTCTAGCATTAAATTTTCTTTGCAAGTCATGCATGACAGCTTTTTGAACGCAGCGTGGGCACAATAGCCAGCAACGTAAGTGGTTGCTGGGAGATTTGGCGCCTTCGCATAATCGTCGTCCGTTACCTCAATGTCAAACACTTCAAGTACTGCATCGTTTACTGCCACCGCATCTGTTGCAGCCTCAAGCTCTGGGAGCTCCAGAATGTTCTGCAGACGAAGCTTTCGCTCCGACTCATAGACTTGTCTTATGGAAATGTGGTATTGCGCACCGGAGAGTTGGCGGTATTTGCCAAACCTCTCTTCCAAGCAATCAGTCTGAAACTTTCCTAAAAGTACATACTCGAAGTTCATTTCATCTAGGCAATACCTAGTCACCTTTACCAAGGTGTCTGTCGTTAGTCGGAGCGCACTGTGAGTCTCTCTTGTAAGTATGCCTGTGTCAAATTTGAGAGACTGCCACAGATCTAGCCACTCCACTATACTTAACAGAAACTGGATCTGTGGACTTGACGCTGATGTAATCGGTGACTGCAGCTCATCACGAAGTCGAGTACCCTTGTTGCATGTCTTTACATTTACAATGTTCCACCACTTTGTTATTGTTTCAAGGAACTGTGCAGTACCAGACACATGATCTAGCTCAAGTCTGGGCCCACATGCTCGCAGAGCTGCTGCCGTAGACGGGCTGAAAATCCTTAGCGCAAGCTTGACATTCTGTCGCTCAATATTCGATGGGTTCAGAGATTTAGACGAAAGTGTTGGTGCTGATTTAATCAGCTGACCCTGTTCTTTCGAGTGAAGTTCTCGAAGTGTTTTAAATGAAGCTGTAAGTATAGGTGGCTTTATATTAGGTCCTGTGGGGCTAGGAAAGAACATGCATGTTCCAGCATTTCGCTGATTGATCCAGTTATTCCTGACGCATTTTATTAAGTGTACAGGATCAATCAGAAAAAAGAGAGGACGTTTAGAGTCTGCAGGGTGTGGATACACACTCTGAAGTTTGCAGGGGGCCCCAAAAAGTGACATTGTTTTCCGGTTGATTGAGTTATTGTCAGCTATGACTGCGATTATACGCAACCCAACATGCTCTAGCTGAGTAATGATGCTATGCAGAATAGTGTGAAGCTGCTGTGCGTTGATGCGCTCTACTGGCAGTATGTGCACAACATTCTTCTGACGCGAAAGCAAGCTTTGCATCATAAAAACATGGGCTGTTTTTGCTGCATTAGGGCTATTTGTAGCCGCACCAACAATTACTCCTCCCTTATAATCAAAATACGGCTGCAGGTGAATTTCTTCCATCATGAGTACAACAATTTTTTCATGCTCCGTCATTGCTGCGACAAGCTTCTTTGCATACGATAGGAAAGAAGTGCCTTGCTGTTCAGCTGCCGGGCTTACGCTGTAGGAGTTACATATACGACGTATTGTAGATTGATGGGGTAATCTAAGGTTTCCGGAACTGTGAAGGAACCTATAAGCATGCGGAGAAACTGTAAATAAAATGCTTGAGAATACCAGCAACTCTGCAGAATACCGGGATGACCTGCTATGCTTGACAAGAAGAAGAGAAACTTGCTCTTTCAAAAAAACTAACTGCATTGGGTTGTTCAACATCTGCCAGTTCACAATTTAAGGCATCTTCAAGCAGGGAAAGTGCCAACTTAAGCAAACCATCAATTTTTTCTTCATGCTTAGACAACAATTTTCCGTGAAACCACTCTACAGCATCCAGCAGACCTATCAAGCAACGGATATCATGTACTGTGCGAGGGATGGTATCTATGCCATCAGTTGTAGTCAGCTGCACATTTCGGTAATGAACTTTCACCGTGAGGTTCTCTAAGACCGTGACTGACGACAAAACACGAGGGACGTCATCAACAGCAAGATTGAGAAAAAGGACGCAGGCAGGTCGAGAAATAACATTCCAAAAATCAGAAAGCTTGATTTGAGGAAGGCACTCCAGTAGAACTTGGAAAGTGTCAATCTTGTTCTTTGCTTCTTCCTCCTCGTGTGTCTGGAGTGACATGGCGATGGCATCTCGTAAAGAAGCTGCTTCAAGACGCATTCTCTTTTCAGTCGGTGCTTCTCGGGACGTAGTGGCGGGCGCAGAAAGGTACGCGGGACAGTTCGGGAATACACTGGGAATGGCGTCGGAGTTGAGACGAGCGATCTTCAATTTTGCCTCGACGACTTTGCCCGTTTTTGAGTCCACATACTTAGAAGAAGTCCGAATGTCTGATTCTTTAAAGTGCCGCTCGCAGACCTGCAAAGCCCAGCGCAGATAAGGTTAGCATATTTAAGATGATTAATTCCATGGGTGCAATAGCAATTAGCGCAGTGAAATATTTCAAATTTAGAATATTTCCAGCTCGCCCACTAGGCCATGTTGTAGCGCATTATGTACACACAGCTACGTCGCGGAATAAATATCACGCTTTTTCGACTTACCACTGAGCGCTTTCCGGGTTCGAAACCAGCACGTGGAATGGCTTTCAACCATTGCCTCCTTCTGTCAGCATCAGCTGGGAAAGTGAAGACGCGCACAGTCTTTTCTCCATCGTAATTCCCGCGGCAGCCGGAAACGCAACAGTGTCCTGGCATTTTAACGAATGGCTCAGGAACTGTCACTGTCTAGGTGGTGTTGGATGACTGCGCGGAGAGGCCGCAAGGGGCGCTGCCGGTCGAGTGGGTGCGCCTGTCGTCGGCTGTCGCGCCGATGCCGCAGCCTCGCGCGATTGCTTAGTGCGTGTGAAATCAATGTTTGACAGGCATCATTTCTTCGATTGTGAAGCTGGAAGACGGTAAACTTGAGCAAAAACGTCCTGAGATGTTAAAGGCTAAGAGGTAATGCAAAGAGAGTACGTGTTATGTTCCGTTCTGTCGGAGCGGTTATCGGTCTAACGAAGAAAAGGTGTCTGTTCACTGCACCGGCGGACCCAGCACGGCTTGTTGAATGGGAAAATAAGATCAAGAGGGAGGGAAGACAGAAGGCTGACACCGAAGGCTGTCGTGTGCGAAAAACATTTTGAGAACGAATGTATCGAAAGATCCTTTAAGATTACGGTGAACAGCGTCATGAACGAACCCGCCCGAAAGAAGCCACGCCTGAAGCCCGATGCTGTCCCTACAGTATCTGAAAATTACCCAGCTCATCTTGTGCCTAAAAAGACGGGGAAAAGGAAGGTGCGAAACATTTGCGACCAAGGACCGGCACCTAAAAAACGGAAGCGAAATGTCGAGCTGGTGGATCCCGAGTCGTGTTCTGCAGTCGACGGCGATGATACGTGGGTCAATTGGCTCTCATTGCGTCTCTCGTGGAGGCGCATCGGAGGAACTCCAGAAGCCTTCCGATTCCGAGCATACAGACATTGCTACAGGACCGGTGTGTGATAGTAAAGCGATACTGTAAATGAAAAATTCCTAGAAATTTTTTTTACATTACCTAGACGCATGGCAGCGGCATGCAGAACCAGCTATCGAAGCGATACTGCAGATGAAAAATTCCTAGAAAATTTGTTACATTACCTAGACGCATGGCAGCGGCATGCAGAACCAGCTGGGGGCGGATTTCTTACTGAAAACACGGCTTGTGGACTAAGGGTTACGATAAGAAGTACATTAGACTTGCTATCGCACCTTAGCTCCACTGTATAGGATACAACCACTTCTTCACATCGCGTTTGAGTCAGGACAAACTGTAAAACGTTTTCGGCATTATAAGGCAGTCATCCGGTTGTAACGACCACCCTACCGTGTCAAAGTTTCTGGTGACTGTTAACTTAATGCCGTTTATAACCTGGAAAAACCACTGAGAGGTACGAACTGCTCCCCAGATGTTATTAAAATTAAGCCCTCTTGAGTGAAGCACCTGTATCATAGTCTAGCACCAAGGCAGCGCCAGTTTGAACATTATTGATGATTTATTTGACTATGGAAATGTTGATGAAGTCGAGCAGACAATTGATAGTGTTCTGTTCAGAAATGATCATGCCAGGTACGTAGAAAGGAAAAGTAACGCTGCCTTGATCTACTATGCTGCTTGATATGTCGCGAGGAAGACAATAGGAAAAAACACATGCCCGCAGTGTGCATCTTGCCTTTGTGTGACACCAAATGACGCAAACATGGATGAGAGTTCTCACTTCACGGCACGGTGGGCTTGTTTACCCTAGTTCCGCCCTGTTCACTGCAGTCAAGCTAATCGAGGGCGAATTCACCGCCTTCTTCAGCAGAAATATTCTGCATAAAGAGAGTTTGCTAGATTTCGCCAAGTGCTTACGTTCATTCTCACTGTCGCAGCTTGGCTGCTCTGGCCGTGAGAAGGAAAATGTGTCCGAAGTGGTCAAGTTTTGTCTTGTTAGTGTTCAGATTTTTTGTTAAGGCCCTGAACAAGGAAAGAGATGGTCAAAGGCAGCGACAAAAACTCCTTAAGTTGCGCCACTGCCAGTAGCGTGAAGTATGAATAATTCTACTTTGCCGTCTTTATGTAGCCTTTGAGTTGTTATATAATACTGTACACTGTTGTGTGAATAAATTATGTATTTTACGTTTCATGTGTGCAGTAAATGGAGGCGACCAGATTTTTGTTTTGATATTTTTATGCTTTCAGATATCCGTGGATCTCATGCACGTAATTACCAGTGGCTCGACTCGATCCGACGGAGTGCTTAAACAGTGGTATAAAACACAACTTTTTAGAAGCTTGTTTATTCTGGATGGAAATGAGAAACAGGTTAAATTGCTGGCATGCGCTTTGGGCATGTCAGTCTTTACGTGCGGCATCGAGCTTCAGTTCTCAACATCTCGCGATCTGGTAAGTGGGCTAGTTGAATTATAAGGAAGCTGTTGAGATCGGTGGAGTTATTATAAATCGTGGTCGTAAATTTCTGGGTTAGGCTCTTCATGAGAAAGAAATAAGAAAATGCTTGTTTTTAATGTTCTGCATTGTGAAGCACAGCTGTTCCAAGATTTTTAACGGAATTATTATTACCTTAACGTATGTCACTATACTAGTTTTTTTAAAGCAATGTAAGTTTTGTGCATTTCTTAAATGCTCTGATTAGGGAAGTTTATATTAAGTTCATTATTCGCCTTCAACAAAATCAGCCCTTTAAAGTCATTTCCAAATATCAGCGTGTATTTTAAATTAATCGAGGGTGGCGCTTTAAATTTCACTGCCATAATGTACTCGATTTCAACGTTTTAATTTCCAGTGCAATGAACATATCGCACGTTACTTCAGATAGTGTGCAGTTTATTGCTTGACCTTATTGTCATTCTTTATTTTCACTTTCGCATGGTCAAATGAAGGCTATGTGGTAAGGGGCTTAAGACTTTCTGAAATAATTTCGCTCTCGAGAGCTTAGTAAATAAAAAAAACGGTTGCATGGTTAGTATCGTGTTTTTTGCGGGCGAAAGCAAACTGCTAGAATACGTCAACAAATTGATCTATATTTGGTACTGCAAAATGTGCGCACTGTGAACGAGCTCGCGTAGTTCTTATATTACGAAATATTTTTTTTTAAAAGAGCGCTCTAAATACAAAAAAAAAATAGTTTGCTTCGCGCTCCTCCGAGCGCGCGTATCGCGGCGCGAATTCAACGCAGATGCACCCACCCGCACAACAGCGCACCAAGCGGGCGCCGCCGGAAATCATCGACATCGGGACCTTCGCCTAGTCCGCGCTTGCCACACTAGCCAGTATATTTCTAGGCACGCAGCGAAAGCGATCGCGCCACGCTCCCGTTGCGCATACCGCGCTTGCGCAGCCGATGTTTTAGCCCCGCCGCGGTGGCTCAGTGGTTAGGGCGCTCGACTACTGATCCGGAGTTCCTGGGTTCGAACCCGCCCGCGGATGCTGCGTTTTTATGGAGGAAAAACGCTAAGGCGCCCGTGTGCTGTGCGATGTCAGTGCACGTTAAAGATCCCCAGGTGGTCGAAATTATTCCGGAGCCCTCCACTACGGCACCTCCCTCTTTCTTCTTTCACTCCCTCCTTTATCCCTTCCCTTACGGCGCGGTTCAGGTGTCCAACGATATATGAGACAGATACTGCGCCATTTCCTTCCCCCCCCCCAAAAAAAAAACCAATTATTATTATTATTAGGCGGCGGAGTGCTGCTGAGAAGTTTTAATGCAGCAGACCATTTTATTAACAATGCATTTCAGTTTGTGCAAAAAGTGGTAAACTAAAAAAAAAACGTAAACGGCATAATCGTTTTGTTTTGCTTGTGTTTTTGTGTTTAGTGACGTATCCTGAACTTCCGTTGCTGCAGCTTCGGGTCTTTGATGCTGGCGGCACCAACGTCAGTGCACGTTAAAGAACTCCAGGTGGTTTAAATTTCCGGAGCCCTTCACTACGCCGTCTCTCATAGCCCGAGTCGCTTTGGGACGTTAAACCCCCAACCTTTTTAGATGTACTTAAGTTTCGAAACTCCCCCCTGGAGCCGGGCGCGACTTGCCCCTAGGGAGCGTGAGGGCGCTGCGATCGCCGGTTGCGCCTAAAGCCCCTCAATGTAGCGCCAACGTTTGGCTTTGCGGCGTGTGCGTGGGTGGCTGTTTTTTTCCTGTTGCCACGTTTTTTTTGCGTGTTTGTGTCGTTTTAGTTTTCATTTAGTTGAACGTGCGACTGCTTCGTGAATATCGTTAAAAGTCAGTCGTTTGCCGTAACGCAGTGAGAAGCGAGTGATTTGGACGCTGCAAGAAGTCGTCGATTTCCACGGCCTGCTGCTGCCGTCCAGCCGTTTTTTGCCACCAAGAGCTGCGCTCATCGACCTGTTTTGCCTTTTAACTTCAACTGCGTTGAAATTCAGCCAGCATGCCGACCTGCTGCTTCGTGCCTGGTTGTACGAGCGGGTACCGAAGCAACCCAGAAAAAAGGAACTTTTTTGCTCCACCATGCATCGGACCCGCTGCTTCGTGAGAGGTGGGCTAGAGCGGTCCCCCGCGCAGACAAACTACTCAGCAAAGCATGCAAAGTGTGCGACGTTCATTTCCAGTCGTCAGACATCGTCAAAACATTCGAGCACAACATCAACGGTGAGGTTGTGCTCGAATGGTGCCATTCCCACGCTGTTTCCCAATTTGCCCAGTTACCTGTCTTCTGCAACCAAAAGGCGGCGATCACCGAAGAAGAGAGGCGAAACTGCTAGGGGTGCACAGCTGGCCTGTCAGGTCACTCACAAAGAACCACACTTAGAGCTGCCGGGTGATTTCGATAGCACTGACATTGCTAACAGCATCGAGAATGGTGCGTCGCTGCAACTGCCTCGAAACTGGCAATTTTCAGTTGTGGTGGAGAAACCTGGTGATCGTCAGCAAGCAGTTTTCTACGAAGCAAGAATGAAAACAGGTGTGTTCTCAATCCTCAAAAGCGTTGTGGTAAGGGAGGACCTTACATACATTATTTAAGGGAATGGAAAACTACTACAAAGATCGCTTGTCGATGTGCAGATGCGCTCGCTTATAGACAGACGTGGATGCGATAGTGCAAATTGTGAAAATGGCACCAACACGGTTGGCTGCTCACACCACTCTGAGGACTTTACTGCTGAAGTGATCCATTTTTATTACGTCACTCGTATGCACTTCTTTGCAAGAGCAAAGTGCTAAGAGAATGACTCTGCAGTGAAGGCA
>JARKHS020020143.1:0-42553 GCA_030143305.2 Amblyomma americanum
TAAACATTGTCTTCCTGCTTTTCCTGTTCGTTTTCTGCTTTGTACATACCCTCGCATCGGGACGATGCTCTTCTTTTTCGGGGGACTAATGCCACGGACCTGGCTCGAGCTACCTGCGCGCTAAGCCGTGACGAGGACGAAGTGGTCGCGTTCGCGTGAGGCGCGCTCGAGCTGGCTCTGTTCTGGGCGATTAAAAACCTCGGCCGTTCTGCGGTCCCCCTCTACGTCTACGACTGTTCTCCGTCTGGCCTGTGACAATACGATTATCGGGTTTAACATTCGTGCACAAATATTGTTTCATTATGGCAACGGTAGAGTTGGGGGGCCTATACATTGCTCTAATAATATATCTAACGTTTCCATAGTACGTTGTGCAAAAAATGCACTCTGCATTGGGTACGATGTTTTTGGTACGAACTGTAGACTGTGGTAACGAACTCGCTGTCAAACACTGTATTGAGCCAAGTTTGTCAAAACCGCTATATCAAGGTCATGCAAAAGCATAAGAGCCTCCAACTCAGTTGTCTTGTTTAGGACACCTCTGGAATTAACATTTAGAATTTTCATGGTCCGAGATTTTTTAGTCTGGAGTCAGTTTGATATCTTTCTAAGCCTAAAGTGAGGAGCTCTTGTTTTATCCCAGCCATACAGTACGCTATTAACGCTTAGCTTATCATAGATTAGCTTTAAAGCTTGGCGCCCTCTTTCCCCTCTTCTTTAGAGCTATTCCGCTGTTGTTTCCGTATTTTCCTAACTCCTTTAGAAAAGTCATCATCTAATGATTTTGAGCTTTCTTGGTGTTTGGATTTCAAGCTGATTTCGGTCATTTTGAGTTAATAGCATGATCGTAATATTGCAATTTTTTCACAGATGTCGAGGAGTTTCAAAACGACTGGTCGCGCCTTATTCTAATCTTCTGCCATTTCGTGCGGTTTGCTACATGCTCGTCTGATGAAGCTTCCCCGCGCACAGATAGAACATGATGAAGGCCACGCTTTAACTACAGGGCGAGAGACTGGCACATTCATCAACAACTCTCGTGAACGCGGCTACGTGACGAAGGCGACGACACTGCAAGCACAGCACGAGAACTTGGCAGTCCCTCTATGAGGGCATGTGACATTGTGTGAGCGTAACGAGAGCTTGGCAGTTTGTACAGGCAGGATGTTAGGATTTGGCCCAAATGATTGTTCTAATCAGAAAAGTGTATGAACCGAGCGACTTAAAACCGGAGGGCACTCCTTGGTGATGCGCTCAGCCTATACCTCGCATCTACTGCTCTGCTGCTGCCTTTTTGCGATGTGTTTCGTGTATCCTTAAAGATTTGTAAATAAGTTAGTTAAGGTAATTATAATACAGCAGCCGACGAGTAATTCGGACTTTGATGAGGCACCATCAGTCACCCCATAGAAGCGTACACATATTCGTGACGGATATTTCGAACTTTAATAAAAGTTCGAAAGTTCGATTTTTCGGACTAATTTCAGTCGCCAGCGGGCCAAAATCGGCCACCTTATCGGCTTTTCGCCGAGCAAAAGGCGCCATCTTGGATTGAGGTGGATTTACTCTGCAGTTGGGTTGGCTTGGCATACTTTCAGTACCTCATTTTTGCCAGTAGAGGTCCCTGCGATCGCTGACGTGACTACCGTCCCATAACAGTGACATCTATGGTTTACAGGGTGGTGATGCAGATTATAAAGGACAGATTGCTGGCTTGGGTGGAGAACGAGGGGGTGCTAGGGGATCTACAAAATGGGTTCCGGAAACAAAGGAGGTTGGAGGACAATCTGTTTTCATTGACGCAGTGTATAGAGATTGCTGAAAAGGAACACAGGCCCCTATGGCTAGCATTTCTGGATATTAAGGGAGCCTATGACGCTACCCAAGAGTATATGTGGGACATACTACGCTACGCACATTGGATGTGGAAGATGGAGTAATAAATCTTTTAAAAGATATATATACAGGAAACAGAGCGCTTATAAAATGGGAAAAAAAATGTATCAGAGCCTGTAGAGATACAGTGGGGGCTTAGGCAAGGACGTCCTCTGTCTCCTTTGTTGTTCATGTTGTACCTGCAAGGGTTGGAGACCAAGCTAGAGATGAGTGGACTAGGCTTCAACCTTTGTTTTTCCAAGCAAGGAGAATTGATTAAACAGTCATTACCGGGACTAATATACGCCGATGATATAATGCTAATGGCTGACAACAAGGAAGATTTACAGAAGTTGATAGACATATGTGGCACAGAGGCAGATAGATTAGGTTTCAAGTTTGGTAAGGAAAAATCTGCAGTCATGATATGTAATGATGAGCATAGAATACAGGAGTTCACGTTAGAAGTAGTGGATGAGTACAAGTATCTTGGGGTGTGGAGAAATAGCGGTACTGAGTATCTGACAGAGCATGAAAAATATGTAATGAATAAAGCTAGTAGGAATGCAGCTGTCACGAAAAATAGGGCACTGTGGAATTACAATAGGTATGAAGTGGTAAGAGGGATCTGGAAAGGGGTGATGGTTCCTAGCCTAACTTTCGGTAATGCTATCCTGTGCATGAGACCAGATGTTCAAGCAAGGTTAGAAATTGAACATGGCGTTGGGAGGCTAGCTTTGGGAGCACATGGCAATACACCAAATCAGGAGGCACAGGGTGATATGGGATGGGTGTCGTTCGAGAGCAGAGAAGCTAGCAGTAAGATAGCATTTGAGGAGAGATTGAGAAAACTGGGGGAAAAGCAGTGGGCTAGGAAAGTTTTCAGATACCTGTACATAAGGAATGTCGACACGAAATGGAGAAAGAGAACTAGAAAATTGACAAGCAAATATCTGGACAGCAGTAGGGGGGCAGTCAGCAATTACCAGTTAAGAAGAGAAAGCTCTGCGGAAAACAAGAACGGTGACGAAATTGGCACTGGGAACATGCAGGTTTTTTAAGCAGGAAATTGCCAAAGAAAATATCTATGATAATTGTAGGGGAAGCTCTTTGTTGTTTGAGGCCAGGACGGGAGTTTTGCGTACTAAGACATATAGAGCCAGGTACCACGAGATAGACACGTTGTGTGTTGCGTGCGGAGAGGAGGAGGAAATGGCTGAACACTTGATACTTTTCTGTAAAGGGCTTCACCCTACAGTGGAAAGCAGCGGGGCTGATTTATCCAAGGCATTGGGGTTTAAGGACAGTGAAGGGAAAGTAGACTTTAAGCGGGTAGAAGTAACCAAGCGAAGGTTATCTGATTGGTGGCTAAAATCAAGACAAGAGTAAAATTTCGTAAGTCATGGCTAGGTGGCTTGAGCCACCGCCCGATTTAAAGGGTTCGTCCGCCCTTCGAGGTGGCAGTCATATTGTCATCGCCGTCAGCTTGCTTTTGTTGCCAACTTTGTCGCGGGCAGTTATCGCTTGTCTCACACGTTGAAAATTGGTTGTTGGGGCTAAGCGGACACCTGAACCATGCATTATGGGAAGAGATAAAGGAGGGACCGAGAGAAGAAAGTTACAAAGAGGTGCCGTAGTGGCGGGCTTCGGAATAATTTCAACCACCAGGAGATCTTGGGTTGTGGACAACATGGGCCCCGCCGGTGCCGCCAGGTCCATCAAAGAAGCGTGGGAAGTATTCAACTAAACGCCGTGACCTTGCTGTCTAGCGTGTATAGTAAAAGCACAACTTTGGTGAAAATACAGGCGCAAATCATCACCAGCAAGAGAAATTTGCAGCAAGGTAAAATCAGTGACTTTTTTTAAGCCAATTTCATCTCAATAAAGTGATTTTTTTTTTGTATTTCAAGGATTTTTCGGACTGTTTGATTATTCGGACAATTTTTCGGGCAACTTCGTGTCCGCCAAATCGGTTGGCGACTGTATATTTTCAATCTTATAAATGTCATGCTTAAAAAAAAAGCTGTGGCGACAGCGTAGTGGTCAGTGGAACTAATTTTTTTTAGTGCCGCCGCGAGTTCGGATCCCGCTCCCCCAGTTTTAAATTTTTTTATTTATTTAGTGTCTTCCCCCGGTGCAGTGCCGGCTTTCCACTGTAGTGAGGCTCTTATGAGGTCGCTTAAAATAAAACAATTAAGGCCACTTGAATATGAAACGGCTCCATCTTTCTGGAAAAATTTGTACAGAATTTCTATTCTTTTTAATCCATCTTGCTCACGGCAAGTGCCCCTCCTGTTAATTTCTCATTAACATGAATTTTTTTGTGGTGACTCTTCCAACACACAGTAACAAGCAACTCACCACTCAATGACATGCATCCTGCACTTTTCTGTCATTACCAGCATCGCTAGGCCTTTCAGCTGAAAGTTTTGCCATGGTATCGTCAAAAGCACTATGCATGGTGTAACAGCGGCTGTGAAACGTTCAGGACTTTCCGACACCTCCACTGTCTGCAGCAGCAGCATTGCAGATACAGAAACAACATCGGAGATAAAAGTCAACACATTTATTTACCTGAACTCTATGAGTTACATACTGACTTAGGATGATTGTAAGCCGCCCATGCCGACACACAGTTCCTTCTACCATCATTCCAATGTGCCGGCAGCCATTTTGTTGCACGACAAAATAAAAACAATTAATTCTGCATGCATCAGGAGGCAGTGCTTTTTCTTTGGCCCTCTGTGCTGCCACACTTTTAGACAGAAGGCATTCCCATACATTTACACAATTCCATACACGCACATATTCAAAGCAGCCAGTCCACCGGACAACACAACCTACACCCAAGACACTGACAACTGAACTAAAAACCACTGGTAGAAATCGCAGACACAGCAAAACAAGAACAGCAAGATATGCCATCAAATAATGTGCAAATGGCCACAACGACCGCCTTGCATATTCTGTACAAATGCTTTTCACAGCCAGCTGCAAGCAAATGGCAGCACATGCCCAGAGAAGCACCATTTTTATGTGCTAAGTGATGCTCAAGTGCAGAGTTTCCTGAAATCGTAGGGCAGCTCACTGCAACGCTGTGGATAAGCACAGAGTTTCACGATGGCTTTGCAACCCAAGGCTTAGGCATCAATCGATGTATGTCCAAGGTGCTAAAAAGAATTATCAGGGCTAACTATGAATGTATCGGTCCCATTGCATAGCCTCCCACCAAGGTCTATTCAACGCTAAAGGTCAGTGAATGAACGTGATAAACTCTGAGCTAATTTGTGATGGGCCAGACATTACGCCAGACAGCACAATTTGGAGATTATGCACCGCTGTTATGTTATCAACTGTTACACCAGTATGCTTGCGAAGATATAACAATGATTACAACCTTGCTAAGCCTTTCTTGTTAGTGAGCAGAAGTGTTTCCAGGTGCTTATGAACTTTAATGTGTGAGGCCCACAATGCAACACACAGGTAGCTACACAAAACCTCAGGGGCCCTGCCCATGTCAAGAACAAACATATACATATACATATTATATATATAATTACGATGAACACAACTATGCTCCCTGGTGCATAGGCACCTGGTTCAGACAGTGCCCGAGGCACAATGAAAACACGTGCGAAAGATTCAAAGGGCTGCCCCACTGTTCTGTGCAAACTTCATGAAAGCTGAGCAAAAATGATGACACACATATCTGCTGCCATGCATGCATACAAGGTTTCCAGCCTGACACTGTAAAAGTTCTTTTGTTCGTTCCATTACTTCGTCTAGGGACAAGTGTAACAGTGTTAGCTTCCAGGCTTTTACAGTGCACCTGTTGTGATGGCCAGGTGGAGGAATATGTATGGCCCCTGTCCCTATCAGAATGAATTAACGAGTTCTGACACAGTGAAGCCTGCAGTACGGAGTGCTCCAAGTTGAGAGCTCACTCAATTCCTTGCTAAAACACGATGTGCAGAGAAATGAAAAAAAAAAAAAAACGCAAAGATTCCTGTTGATGCATGTCCTTGTTAAGGTTGACGAAGTCTTTTGCACAAAGGGCCACCCTTGCCTTCGGATGAGGAATGCCGAGGCAGAATAGTGCCACAGAATGCACTTGCAGGGCTTCTAGCTACACTGCTTGCTGCCACGAGCAGCACACCTTGTAGAGGGCAATGCAAAAACAGAGCACGGAGCGAAGACTCCGTACTTACAGGAGGATGGAACGCAGGGCAATGAGACATGAGACAAAGCCTAGCAAGTGTGCTTTTCCTCACTTCTGCAACTTGCCCGCAAAATGCAGCCATGATACAGGTCTGGGAAGCCAGCCATGCTCCTGTCTCAGCTTAGTTGGGACTGCAGTGGATGCCAGGTAGGGGTGCGGCATATGAGACAGGCAGCCAACGTGTGCTACTTGCCGCGAACATCATCTGGTGTGCAGCGACGACGGACCGGTGCATCTTCTCTTTGGTCTGGCCGCTTCCCTATATCCCGAGCACATGCAGGACAGTGCCACCTCTGTCCGACCTAAGCTGGCGTGGAGCGCAGGCTTAACAGCGCCCCGATGAGCAATGGGGATGGCACTAAGGAGGGACGTACGGTGGTGGCTGGCGGTAGGTTGGCGCTGCCTTGGGCCGGCGGTCAGCGCGGCCTGATGCAAATGGTGGCGTCGGGTGCTGGTAAGGTGCAGCACTGTCGACTATGTCGGCTCCTCTGGGGGTCGCTGCGCGGCGCCCCGTTTGTGGGGTGGCGCCACGTGGATATTCGGGTGGTGGAAGTGGCGGCCGTTCCTCCTTCATGATGACGGGGGGCTTGGCCGGATCAGGCTTATCTTCCAGCTCATCGGCAAAGATGATGGGGATGCCCTTGTTGATGAACGTGCTGCTGTCTTGCATGCTCAGCTTCCCCTTGCGCTTCTTGCGATAAAGGAGGCAAGCGACGAGCGCTGCCAGCAGAAGCATCGCCGCTATCACGGCTGCCGGGATGATGGTGGTTATGTACACGTCGTCATCATCAGCTGGTGGAACTGCTTCACCAGAAGGTGGCACACTTGGTGCCGCAGCCGTTCCCTGACCCACACCAAATGTGGTTGGAATGCCTTTGTCCATACACGGACCGAGCGGCATTGTGTCTGCCTTCAAAACATGAAAATCTGGGCGCATCACTTCTATGAGCCGCTGTGTCGGTTTCTGGTTATCGTGCACAAGACGCCGCATCAGCTCCATAATGGTCTTGGTAGGACACGTATCATTGGTTGGGAGCGAGTTGTTGGTCCATGCATATACGACCGAGCCTTTGCTGATGGTGTTGACTGTGATAAACCGTGGGTCAGGATCACCGTACAGCTGTGCCAGCTTCCAGGCTACCGTGACCTTCCGGCTGATGTTGCGGCTGAATGACTGAAAGTCCTCATCCAAGTGCAAGCTGAATTCAACTGACCACTTCTTTTGGGCCCGAGGCTGCACCACAACAACAAAGACATCTGTCACAGTTGCACCAGCGCTGTCCTGGGCAACCATCTGGAACTCGTGCCTAGGTATCTCCACATCCAAAGGCAAGCCGTACAACTCTTTGGTGCGTGTGTTGAACTGTATCCAAGAAGTCTCGGGCAGCTGGAGCCCATCTGCAGAGAGGAAAGTCAGTGCCAGGAACTGAGTACTCCCATCCTCGTAGTCATAGAAGATGTCGTCTGGAATTCTGTACCGCAAGATCTCGCCCACAGTGGCATTAATCTGGCCGATGGAGTTGCGCCGGCTGGGTGCCTTGTTGTGTAAGGGGGGCGCAGGCGTGGTGGGGTCCTGGCACACGCCAGAGTAGTCTGCAGACACAAACTGCGGCTTGAGATTGCCCAAGGCCTTCTTGAAGCTCGGCGTTGGTGCCCCTGAGCTGTCGGCCATCTGGCTGTATAGCGCATCCAGCTTGTCTCGCGGGCAGGGGTGTGCAGGCAGAGAATCGTTGCTCCACGCAAGTGTGACAGGGTCAGAGGTCACAGCCTGCACCGTGATCTGCGATTCATCGGGGTCCCCAAAGAACTTGGCTATTCGGCGCACGGTGGCATTTTGCCAGTCCACACTGTTTAGATGTTCCCACCGCTTAGGTTTCAGGGTGGCATTGAACCTGTGATGGACTGCACGTGCACCGTGGTGCTGCCAAACGTTGACCTCGATGAGGTCATGCACAGTTTCTCCTTCTGCATCCATTGCCTCCAGCCGGAAAGAGTACTTGCCAATGTTGTCGTCCAATGGCAAGGCTGACAGCATCTGGTTTTCGGGGTCGAACTGTATCCACGAGCGTTGCTCAATAGCCGTGCCAGCCGAGGTGAGGAACATGAGCTTCAGCTTGCGTGTGTCCCCATCCTCCTCATCATAGAAGGTGTCGGCTGGGATTTGGAAGCTCCATACTTTTCCCGCCGTCACAACCAGCTTCTGGAGCCGCTTGTTCAGCGTGGGCCGCGTATTGCCGGGCTTCCTGGTCACAGATGGCTGGATGGGCGGAATAGCCGATGGCTCGGGCAGCCGGCTCGTGGGCTGGATGGGGCCGAAGGTGGGCGTCGCCTCCTGAATGCTGCTTGGCTGCCAGCCAGTCACGGTGCGCGTTGGCCGGATAGGTGGCAGCGGCGGCGTGTGGCCCGGTGGAAGAGCAGTGGGCAAGGCCACCATGGAAAGTGTGGGCGACGGGGCCACCCCGTGCCTAGCGTGCTCACCATGGTGGTGCCGGTGGGCATGGGACAAGGGCACTCCCATCACAGGTGAAGACATCGTAGGCACGATACGTGTCTCGGGCGTCGCCATGGGCTGTTCACTGGGCTCCAGACTACTGCTGCTGCTGCTTACCACGGTAGGAAGCACGGCCGGAAGAAGGGGAGTGCCCGCAACGTGGTTGTTGATGTGTGCCCGTGTCTTCCGCGCCTGTACGCTCGACACGTGCCAGCCGACAACGGGATGTCCGAGCACACGTGCCAGTGTCCCGTCCCTCGCTGCGGTCTCAAGGCGAACTAGTGCGGCCGCATGCGATGCTTCGATATCACTACTGCAGCCCACACGCCAGCGCAGGCGGAGGCCCTGGCTGTGGCGCAGCCAGCTGTCGCCGGCTCCAGCCAGCAGGGCCGCTTCATCGTAGGCCGGCTCACCAGGAGCCACGGGTGACAGGGCCACTTCGCCGACAGGAATGCCGAGAAACTGCGCAAGGCCAGACAGGAGACGGGCTCGTGCCAGAGGTGCCACACGGCTGGCATCAGCGTCAACAGTCAGCACTGCCACGGCCACGGGGTCTCCCGACCCGCAGGGACCTCGGGTGGCCACTCGCTCCTCTTCCAACACTTCCACTGAGAACACGTCCTGGGCTTGGGACTCACCTGCGGCCAAGACAACAGTTTTCGTATCATCACGATAGCAAGAACAAACGCACACTCACAGAGTACACAGTAGGTGTTGCTATTTTCATTTTATGACAATACAATTTTATTTATTTCACAATACCGCAGGCCAGACTGGCCCAGGCAGGACACAAACAAAAGGCACAAACACGCAATAATGATGATAAATGCGCTGCATCTCACACAAAGAAAGCAAAAGAGATGACATAACAAAAAGGACACTAGTTTCAAAGCAACGTACTCTCAGTGCTTCGGAGGCACTAGTGTGAGCACTGATCGCTTCTCTCCAGCCTGGTTGTGGTCAAGGCAGTGTCTAGAAGAGGCGCTGACATAGAAGCACCTCCCACCCCTAACAACGTCAGTGATGTCCTGCGACGCAATGATTCTTGCTAGGTGCCCACAAAGGGTTGACTGCATGCAATGCTGGCCTGCTCCGTTTCTTTGAGTAGCGTGGTGTGGTTAGAGTGTTACATCAACCTTTCTTAAAAGAAACGAAGAAAAAAAACTGGCAGTGGCTTAGATCGGCTATGAAAGGATATACGTAGCGAGAGGTACGTTTCCTTGACTGAGCTTGTGGTCACTGTATGTTTAGAAATGAGAGCCATTGGGCTCCACCTCGGCGGCTATGCACCGTCTATTACGCTCGGCAGTCTGGCATCTCCGTTTGGCAAGGCGTTCCTCTCTCTGTTCGGGCGTCTCCGCTGCTCCCTTTGCCTTCTTGCGCTCATTCTCTCTTTGTTGAGTAACCAAGTGCCAGGCGACAACCTCAGGATCGGGACAGTTAATCTTCTCTTGTCTATACCGCCATTTAGTAGTGGCTGGACTCTCCTTCTGTTCATCCATATCAAATGTTGTGATACAGCCGCCCTTTACATCTCCGCCTTTTATACGCAATGCTGCGCATGCGACGTGCGGTTCGGGTGATAGTGTGGCGTGGGGCGAGGCGGCGACGAAGCTCGCGGTGCATCTGTGGGGTCTCTCTGGTTACCATGGATCGGCGCATGCACACAACTGCTCATGCGAGTAATGTCATGCTCCGATGGTGGAGTGGGCGCGCGGCCGCAGCAACGGCGAAGTGCACGCCGCACCTGCTGCTCCTCTCCGGTTGCCATGGTAACGGCGCATGCGCACAACTGGCCTCTCCGGACCACATCGAAATGCTCGACTGGTAGCCAAGTGTGGCTCTCGCTACAAAAATAGACAGCGAGAGAGAGACCATTCTAAAGTTCGGGGTCGGCCTATATGCGGAGCCGACTTATTTACGGAGTCTAAGGTAACTTAGGACAAGTGCCAGGTAGTAATGCGCCCTGTTGCCAATGCCCGTTCCTGGCAGAGCGCATGGGACGCCATGCCTCAAAAAAGAAGTCAATTCTCATGCAAATCGGTTCCGGTGAAGAAAATTCCAATTGCCACCAGTTTACCTGGTTCGTTCATGCTGGCGGTTACTTTCTCGGATCAGTAGAAAGTAACACGAGGGCAAGTTTCCGGCTCTAAGAATCTCCAGGGTGTGCGTCATGCCAAAATCCGAAACTACAGGACATTTGCAGCATGGTGGTTTGCAGTTCAGTTTGCTGCTAGTCAGTCAAGCCACACATGAGTGTGGAGAAAGGGTGGAATCCCCCTTTTTCACTTTTGATCTACATTGGCTTCAGTTTGCTTCAGATCTGAAGGAGCAATTAGAAGGACAGCCATCGCGTTTGCTGCTTTGAGTTGTGCACGCTGCGATGCCATCCCGTGGGAAACAAGAAAAAATGCGGCAGCAGGATGCAGCACACGGGGCGTGGGGGTGGTGTTGCATTCACTCATATTTGAAGTCAACTTTTTTTTTGTGATGGCGGATGCTTATGCTTTAGTGTATGAAGAGGTAGTAGTCTGCTCTAGGCTAATAGCCGATGCCACTGCAGAGGCCATTAAAAGGCACGACAAAGGCAGTGCCCAGCAGTCATGATGTGCTGCCAGAACTGGCGCCAATGAGTCCACCATATGCGGCAGCTGCAGGTTTAAATTCCATCACTCCCAGTGCTCGCAACACTATGAGCCTACACACATAAGTTAGTGATAGTTGTTCACTTGGTGAAGAAACTAAGGACAAAAAAATCATTGCCTTCATCACGAAAAAATCATGAACTAGTCACCAACTAGACCTGTGTGAATATTGGATAATTTTTAATACTGTATAAACGCATGTAAGGGCCGCACCCACATACGAACCACACTGTTTTCTTGAAGGAAATATTAAAAAAAAAACGTATAAAGGCCGCACCAAAACTTTCCAAGACCCACGCGGGAATAACCTTCGAAATGTAAGTGCCGTGGCCTCTGCGATCGGCTCCGGCTGCGAGCAATTGTGCGCTTGATCGCGGAAGGCCACACGCGCACAGCAGCTTCCAAGTGCCACCCACGGATGACGCCCGCGGCTCATCATCATTAACGTCAACTTTTTCCTCCGCCACGAGCTGCGAGCTCCCGCTATCCATATCGGAATCAGTTTCAGCAACTGCTTTCCAATGCTGTCGAAAGCACGTGTAGCGTGCTAGTTCACCGTATCTGTGACTTTCGTGTGCTGCTGCCGAGTGTTGCAATTTTAGCGTGATGAACGAGCACCTAAAGCAGCTGTGAAAGGAGGTCTCAACAAAGATACAATATGCCTAGGATACTAAAGGGCATCGCTTCACAAATATTTTTTTGGTGTGAATAACGCGCAACTGGAACAGGGGACACAGGACAAGCGCGCACTAACAACTGAGATTTATTCAGGTACGAGGGTACATAAATACATTTCGTGCACATGCTGAAAACAATCAACTCATTGCCAATGGCTGTGTTGCACGCTCCTTTGTTCCTTGATTAGATGTAACTCCACACTTCATAACAACACCAAGGGTGTGCTTACGCACTCAACTTCACCGGCCTTCCATATCTCAAAGGCTTCTTTTATTTCTCTTTCTTTCTTGTCCTTTGGCCGAGCATTGTAGTCCTTCAAATTAAGGTGAACATTTGTGATTTGCGCAATGGGGGGGGGGTCATGGGGAAATCATGGCATGGGGAAACCGGGCCTTGAAATCAAGATGGGCACAGTTTGAATTACTAAAGGAATTTCGTTTTGTTGATGATTTCCTGCTTTGCTTCTCTTTTGCGTTTGCGAACCAATAGTCAGTAAGCAGCATATTAGATGTTTTCTGAGAGGTTTTCGCCGGGCTGAAATTCACGTTCGAGCTGCCACAGAACTCTGTGATTAGATTCTTGGACATCGAGATAAAAGAAGGTGGCAAGCACATGTGTTGTGTTGGGTGTACCTAATGAAAACGGGAATAAGCTTCTTAAGTTATCATTCCGCACACTCCAAGTTGGTGAAAAGGAGTACAGCAAGTAACAGTTTGGCGCAGTGTCTTAAGAAATCGTGTTCTCATCAGGTAGAGCGTAGCATCAAGAGGCAAGTTGAAAGGCTAAGGATGAGTGGGTACCCTGACACGCTAATAACGCCTGTGGCTGAAAAGAATCTACAAAAGCTACTGGATAGCAAAAGACAGCAAAAAAAGCATGCAGAGCAGGGCGTGGGTGTGGTTGTCATTCCTTATGTACATAATGTTTCGCACGGCTTAAAGAAAGTAGCAAACAGATATGATGTTCCCCTGGTGTTTACTGCACCCCGGAAATTAGTGAGCCTTTGTAATGAGATGAATAAATCGAGGAAAAAAGCAGCTAACACATCAAACGACTTGCAAGCTGCGGAACATTGAACTCAAGTTTCTCCCACTGAACACCACAGCGAGACTGCAGCCAATGGATCAGGGCATCATAAAGGCTTTCAAGGCAGGCTACAGAAGGCGACTTGTTCAGCGGCTCCTCATAAACCTCTGCATGGGAACTGATTACAAGACTGACCTGCTTGGCGCCATCCAGATTATTGCTGGCACTTGGAAAGACGTAAAACAGGCCACAGCAGCCAAATGTTTCGGCAAGGCAGGCCTTGAAGAAGCTGGAGATGAATGTCTGAAAGATATGGATGACGCTGAAGAATGTGTGGAGGTTGCGTTTCGCGACTTGTCCCATTTTCCCGGCGTCGTCCCGTCGGAACTTACTGTTGAGGACTTCATCAACGCTGAGAGCGAAGTTCAGGCTGTAGCTGACCTCACTGATGACGACATTGTGGCTGGAATAGCTGGCGCCCAAGAGGGCGATTCCAGCGACGACAAGGACAACTGTGCCCTTGAGAGATGCGCCCGTGTACAGCCGCTGAACTGGCATCAGTGTTGAGCCCCATTCAGTGTTGTTGCGGCGAAATGGAAGGTACCGGGCTGTCGCACCTGGACACTCTCGAGAAGATGGAGACTAGCATTTTCAACTTCATTACTCAAAACGAAAAGCAGCCGAAAATTAGCTAATTTTTTTCCGCGAAATAAAGTGCTATCACGCTGCGCGCCCCGACTTTCCGGTTCATGACTCCTGTGATGGGTAAGCCACAATTTGTCATGATCGAGAATGCGGTTACAGCCTCTATCGGTATATGAAATTTTCGCTATATCGGACTATTTCCCAATCCCCTTCCAATTCGATATATCTGGGCTATACCCCTGTCACACGGGCACCGCAAAGGCCTTTGAGAATCGGGTCCTTATATCCAAAAACGTAAGGTGTGCAGGTACATGGCACAAATGTTGCGTCTTTGCCGCTAAGGGCTTTGGAGGAGAAGGCACCCCTCCAAGAACTTTGGAGCCCAAAGGCGCGGCCTTCGAGAACCTGCGATCGCAGTGCCGTCCAACGTCAAAAAGTAAAAGCAATGAAAAAAAAAAAGAATGCAACCAACAATGTTTGAAAACATCTTTTAAAAACACGAAAGGTGTGCCTGGCTTTGGTTTTTGTATGGGTGTTTATATTTTATTCCCAGATTTTAAGCCAGTAAAGTGTTGTAGCAACACCGAGTGCCCTTGGTGGCCAAGGCGATACACAAAACCTGCTGCTGCTGATGAGAGAAGCTGTTGCAGTTCTTTCAAGGAAGCAATTAGAATAAAAAAAAACCGCCTGAGCTAAACGAATGAACAGAATTCCCCACTTCAAAAATTTAAAACACTCACTTCAGCAGGCTCGAGCACAGCAGTGGGTACTAAAGCCTCAACGACTGTTTCACCTTTGGGCTGCACTGTGCGGCAGCATCGCTGCTGCTTTAAGCTTTCGCTCTTTTGGTGAAAAGAGGTGCCTTTGCTGGAAGGGCCTTAGAGGAATGCCGTGTGACAGGGGTATTAGACTGTATATAACCTTCATTCATTACGAGAAAGCTTTAGACTCAGTGAAAACCTCAGCAGTCAAGCAGGCATTGCAGGATCAGGGTGCAGAAGAGCCTTAAATGAAAATACTCGAAAATTTCTATAGCAACTGCCCAGCTACCATAGCCCTCCATAAAGTCAGCAACAAAATTGCAATAACAAAGGGCGTCGGGCAAGGAGACACGATCTCGCCAATGCTATTCTCCTCCTGTTAACAGAAGGTATTCCGAGGCCTGAATTGGGAACAGTTGGGGATAAGAGTTAATGGAGAATACCTAAGTAATCTGTGATTTGCTGATGACATTACCTTTCAAGTCACTCACGATATGCAAAGCATGATCAGTGAGCTAGACAGGCAGAGCAGAACGGTGGGTCTAAACATTAACATGCAAAAGTAATGTTCAACATCCTCGGAAGAGAACAGCAGTTCATAATTGGTAGCGAGGTGCTGGAAGTGGTAAGGGAATATGTCTACTTAGGGCAGATAGTGTTCGCTGATCCTGATCAGGACAGGGAAATAACTAGAAGAATAAGAATGACGTGGAGCGCATATGGCAGGTTCTCTCAAATCATGAATGGCAGTTTACCAAAATCCCTCAAGAGAAATGTATCTTACCAGTACTCAGCTATGGGACAGAAACGTGGAGGCTAAAAAGGGTTCAGCTTAAGTTAAAGACAACGCAGCGAGCTAGGGAAAGAAAAATTATAGGTGTAACATTAAATGGACTATGCAACGAATAAAAAGTCGCTTGTAAATGTTTTCAATGCTTTGAAATGATGCTAAGAAGCATTCACACCAAGTATGATTCTTCAGAACTGAGCCGGCAATTTATTATGAACTTTTAAAAACAGTGTTTTTTAAAATTCGCGGGCCGATTGGTGTACTCGTAGTGACCGATTTTGGAACTAAAATCGTTGGAGAAAGACGTCACACTACCCATGACGTCGCCAGGCCACCAAACGCTCTCATTCGCTGGAGCCACGGCAGCCACGACGTCACGGGCACACTTCCGGTAGCCGTGAAAATCGTCTGCTCGTGCCGCCGCGCGGCCCTCTCGGGCAAGTGCGAGCCAGGGCATTGCCTTCGCGCATATGGTTTCAATTTTCCTCTGCCGCCTCCTTCTGTCGGGAGTTCCGCAGTCACTCGCACGCATAGGGCTCGATGCCCATCGCGGCCGTAAAAGCGAGCAGTCGCACCTCGAGGTCCGGGTTTATTACTGCTAATTACCACAGATGACAAGCAAAGAAACCCGACACGCGCCGCAATCCAGGAAGGCGAAGAGACCGGAGAGATGCTGCCACACCACCGACGCTGCTGCTGAGGGGCAAGGAGCGATAACCGAAAGTTGCAAAATTAGCGTCAGTGGATGACGTATTCGCAGGCGGGGCCCAGTCCCAGAGCTGTTTTCTTTATTTTTTTCTGGTGCTCCTCGTGTACGAGTTGAGGGGGAGAGGAGCAGCGTAATTTTTAATCATCTATATCTTTGCTCTTATTGATGCTAGCTCAAAAATTCTTGCACTGGGGTGACGAGTGATCGAATGCCTATCTCTCGTCTGCTTTACGTAATCTCAATTAATTTATTGCATAGTCCCTTTAAGCGATTGCAAGCAAGCGGAGTGGGTGAGGGAAAAAACGCAGGTTAATGACATCCTAGTTTGAAATCAAGAGGAGGAAATTGGCTTGGACAGGGCATGTAATGCGAAGGCAAGATAGCCGCTGGTCCCTAAGGGTAACGGAGTGAATTCCAAGAGAAGGCAAGCCTAGCAGGGGGCAGCAGAAAGTTAGGTGGGCGGATCAGCCCAAGAAGTCAGTGGGGATACAGTGGCCGCAGATGGCAAATGACAGGGTTAACTCTTTCCCTACCGTGCCCATAGAGCATCGTTAGCCTGCTAGCGATGAATGCACGTGTCGATTTCGGATCGCTCCCCGTTGCTTACGGGCACGTTGCGCCAGCTGTCATGTAGTCTAACAGCTAGAGTTTCGTTTTCAATGAGCTTTCCTTTTTTACCACGAGGTGGCTATTGTTTAACATGCTTCGAGAAGTGGGAGAGTCTGCGGCGAAATCGAGAATGGGCACCTCTGCAAGCACATCGCACGGTCCAAAATGCCACAAATCTCGCAACTCCACTTTGCCTGAGAGTGATGTTATCGATGACACAAGTAGCAGTGAGTCTGAAGATGCTTCAGTTTCGTCAGAATGTAGTTCCGACAGCGACAACGATGCAAACTGGCCTGGAACATCGGCTCCTTCACTCCGGCTAGCTTCGGTTTGCTTCGTGTGGCCCGTTTTGCGTGTCTCTGCATTTTCTCTGGATGTTTTATTTTTGTTGTCGGTGTCATTTATCTAGTTCCCAGGGTGTCCACATCATTTGGACAAGATTCCTTGCCTCCTGCGCAGCAGAGAGTGACGTTCTGCCCAAGAAGAGAACCAGGCATTCATTTTGGCTTGACGCTCCGCAGCGGCCCTCGTCAACTGCTCTGGGCGATTGATGTTTTCCGCCTGTTTTTTACCGTGGAAGTGATTGGAAATATATGCAAAAACACCAACAAATACGCCTGGTTGATGATCCTAGAGAAGCCAACCTACAGTGAAGCGGATGGGTCCTGGAAAGAATTCACGCCAGCAGAGATGACGATGTTCATCGGTCTTCTCCTCTACATGGGGATTGTTGAATTACTGCAGCTCCATCTTTATTGGAACACATCAAGAATTTTTGCTGGTATGGTTCCACCACACACAGGTCATGCCCCGAAAGCGTTTCTGGGCTCTGTTGGGAATGCTGCACGTGTCCGACCCTGATTTGGAAATCACATCAAAATTGGACAGAGTTTCATGGCTGCTGCAGCACATCAATGAACGTTCGGCCGGTTTTTCTCATTCGCACCATGAACTTTCTGTTGATGAAAGAACGGTTAAATCAAAAGGGCGCTCCAGAATTCGGCAATACATTAAAGATAAGGTTGTCAAATGGGGATACAAATTGTGGGTTCTCGCAGACCCACGATTGGGATACACCATACAATTCATAGTTTACACAGGCAAGCGAGAAAAGCCAAGTGCCCATGGCTTAGCGTATGGTGTTGTAACCCGCCTGTAAGATCAATATTTGGACCAGGGCTACTGTATATATATATATATAGATAATTTCTACACATCAACCAACCTATTTTGGAGCTTGCTTGAAAGGACGACACTGGTTTGTGGCACAACATGAAAAGACCACCGTGGATTTCCAAAGGAACTAAAAGAAACCAGCTGGGAAAGAAAGGCGAAGCAAGGTGATGTGCGCTGGCTCCAAGACAAGGAAGTGCTCTACCTTCAGTGGAAAGATCGACGCATCGTCCACATGATGTCAACCGCGCACACGGCAAACAAGCATGTCCTCGACAAAAGAAGGGAGAACAAAGACCGGAAATGGTAGCAGATTTCAATAAAAAAAACGCAGCTTATTGACGCCTACAACACGGGCATGCTAGGGGTTGATAAATCTGACCAGTTGATTGCGTCCTACAATGTTCTTCAAAAGTGCGTGCGGTGGTGGAAGACTATTTTTTCACTGCATAGACATCGCCTGTGTGAACAGTTTCATAATTTTTCAAGAAAACATAGGCGGATGCACGCCGAGATTGCAGAGCTTGGCAGAATCACCTGCTATGATTAGCTAGCATTTAGAATTGAACTAGTGAAGCAGCTCCTCGATCTTGAAGATGTACCAAGAGTTCAAGGCATTCAACACCAGCCAGAAAAAATGAAAACGTACAGAAACTGCAAGAAATGTTATAATGAGACCAAAATCCAGCAGAAAACAAGAGTGTTCTGCAAAACTTGCAATGTTCCTTTGTGCTTTACCGCCAGGAACTGCTTTGCTGCATGGCATGCCCAACTGTAGGGCTTCGAGTTATTCTTATCTAACATGAATAATTTTCCACTTAGAACTTCAATTTTTTTACCGACGGTGGCCAATAGAATGGCAAATATTTTGAATATTTTGGAAAATTTTTAACGTTTTTTTCTTTTCAGGTACAAGTGTATCTTAACAAGTTTCGGTGAATTTTTTCAAAAATTTCATTTTTGGCAAAATAAATTTTGTGCTGCAACCCAGAACTCGTTAAAAATTATGTGTCAAGAAGAACATTCATTCAGCTTTTTTTCAGTATATTGTGCAAAATTTTAGATCCCGTAGCTTTTGCACACACAAAAAAAAAACTGCTGAGACCCCTTAAAAAAGGTTATTTCCCCATGGTAGGGAAAGAGTTAATTGGAGAGACATGGGAGAGAGGCCTTTGCACTAAAGGGGACGTAGCCGCGCTGATGATGTTATCAGAAACTCCACGAGGAGATGTAAGTGCCTTGCTTTTTTTTTTCTTCACATTCTTCACTGCCTTCTTGAAAAAATAAACATCCTAAATTCACTTGCTGGCTATTTTGTTCTCCTGTACTGCACACTTCATTGCCTCATGTCAGTGTTTCAGATTTTGTTCCTTTCTAAAACTCTGCGCAGCACACATCGCAGCTTGCTTACAAGAGCTGTGTCAATAGCACTCATGCCCACTCAGACATCTTTTGTTGTAGTTTGGTTTATGGGGGTTTTAAGTCCCAAAGCGATTCTGCCTATGAAAGATGCCATAGTGAAGGGTGTTTTCTGCGCTGCTCTGCAAAGAAAGCGAACTAGCTTGGTAAAATTTCTATCCAGCACTGACCGTGTGCGCCTCCGATGGCCCTGACAGCCAGGTAGTGGGGTCCCACATCGCTATGCAGAGGCACACCCACCAGGCGCGTTGGACTGTTGCCCTCGTGTATGAGAGACAGCCAGGATGGCAGCTTGTCTTCACCTGCCTCCACCACCTGTGCCAGGGGACAAGAGAGTAAGGTTGGGAGACCCACTAGGTGGACAGGCACTTGAAACACCTGGTGACATGGGATAACTCACGGTATACACACAATATGCGCACCAGGTAGAGAAGTAATTTGATTGATAAAAAAGAAGAAAAATAATTCCAGTTTACATGCACGATCAACATTCCGTTCATTATTTTCACCTTTGATACCCTCACATATTGCTGCCACTGGGAACTAAACAGTAGGCACCCTTGCCAAAAGTGTACAGATGTGGTCAACACCATTGACAGTGCACGCCCGACTGTTCATCACGATGTGATGCTCCATCATCCTGAACAGCATGTGGCCATCAGCTGTGCTCCCTTCCACATCGACAGTGCACGCCCGACTGTTAGTCACCATGTGATGCTCCATCATCCTGACCAGCATGTGGCCATCAGCTGTGCTCCCTTCCACATTCCATCTCGCTCTTTTGAGCACATAGACCTTGCCCTCCTGCGCCTGCGCATTGGTAGTGTGTGGACCACGCAGCAACAACATTGCCCTTGTGGCGGCCCAGCCCGCTTTGGGTGCACTGTGGTGAGACTGAAATGCTTAGACACATACTTTGTGAGTGCCCGGTGTACGACGACGAACGCACTGCCCTATGTGACGGATACTGTAGGCTCAAGCTGCCATGATCCTTAGAAGGACTTTGGTGTAGGCCAGTTGGTATGACATAGTGAAGAGCAAAACCGCAAAACAGGACGGGACTGAGGCACCGCCCTGTGTTGTCGCCTGCCTCAGTCCTGTCCTGTTTTGCGGTTTTGCTCTTCACGATGCCATGATCCTCCCTCAAGGACATCCTCTTCCCCCTGGGCCTGCCTAGCAGAATGTTTCATGCGCTCAGACCGGTGTTAATCTTTGCGCCAGACACCAGCTTGTGTGTGCCCTGTCTGCCCTTGCTGCAGTGATGTGATCTGGTCACCTTCCCCTGCTCTTCCCTGTACCTGTGCCCCCGCCCACCCTGCTTCATCCACCATTCCATCCCGTCTGGGCAACGCCGCTGCAGTGATCCCTACAGAGAAAACAGTTATAGTGGTGCGCCTCCCTGCTTTCACAACCCTCATCCCCATCCCATTTATAATAACTGATACCCCCCCCCCCCCCATTCTGCACTTGATGTCTCTCTAGCCTAGGATAATATTTCTCGCCCATTGTCAAAAAGTACTGTGCATCTTGATTACGATCAAGTATGAGCCTCTGCCTCTTATTTATGGCTGCTAGCATTCATGCACTCATTTCAGCAACTTTCCCAGTGGTAGATCTTCAAAGCACACACACACACTAAAAGCCACACAGAGGACAACTCAACACAATCTTTGTTCTCAGCAAAAATCGATTCTACGCCTCTTTCTGGCTATGCTAATGTTTGGTCGGCAGCAATAGACGCATTTTGTACAAAGAAGATTGCATTTAAAAAGTAAAACAATCTGTTCCTGTTGCGTGGCTCAAACTTGAGATGTCAAGACTAATAAAACTGGAGGTGACACTTAAGCTCCGCTTTAAGGGTATGACGTGATAACGTTAATGAGGTAATGCCCATAAATGCAAAACTGGTCCTTCCCTACTTCACATTCACAGATTACTGAGAGTCCTCATACCACTCCTGGCGCAGTGGTGCAGCAGTTAAGCAATGTGCCACTGGCCCTGCAGGCGGCTGTTTCAAGCACACAGCCACCGGTGGGGCTTTCTGAAACACTGGTTGCTCTTGCCGAGCAACCACTCACTTGCCACGGTGGGCAAGTTGTGATGATGTCACCTGGTCACACGACCTATCTGACAGGCGCCACATTCCATCTGCGTGCTCCGGCTGCGAGACTTCAAATGGTCGTCAATGGCAATGCCGGACAGTTCTTCCCCAACATGGGGGTACTAACCCTCTCATGTTACAAGGACAGCGTGATCGATGTCTACGATTGAATACCAGTGAGCCCTAGCCTAAGAGAACCACATAAAAGTTGTGTTGACGATGTTGCAGTTTGCATGTGAAAATGGCGGGTGGTGGCAAAAAGTGTTTAACTCTTTTTTGAATGCGATAGTATTTATTCTGTCGTCACCCGAAAAATATACGGTTTCTCTGAAACGAAATTCCCCGACTGGTTTATAGGGCCATGATGTCATCAGCACTACCAAATTTGAAGATCTGAAGTCTAGAATGTTCCAGTACCTTCCATTGGATTCTCACATGGAAGTATACTAATGCAACCACTAATCGACCTAAATAAACCCGCTAATCCACTTTAATCCCTTTTGTAGGCGGGGCCTACTTCCAAATTTTTGGAATTGCTAGGGGTGTGTCAACATCCAAATGTTATCGCATTTCCTTCTTTAAAAATGTGGTTTAGAAGCCACCAAGTTTTTTTTTCTAGCCAACTTCATTTTATGTGAAACACTATTATTAGAATGTCCTGATCTATCGACACAGCCACACTTTAATTTGTCTGCATCGCTTTAAAAAAATGAGGCAGCAAAGTAAATGCGAGTGCGCAAATGGGAAGGAGAAAAGCGCATGCGCCAGATCATGGCCCTGTTTAAGCTCAGCTAGCCTCCCATTAAGACGAATGCAGTTAACTCTTTCATACCACACTACTAGTATGCCTCTATCACTGGCGGTCAATGGATTCAAAGCACAATCTCAGTGCTACTGGGGCCACCGAGGACTTCTTGCGCTAACTAGTGGGTTTTTTAGACACTCCACTTTGATTTCTTGAGTAGTTTGTAATTTTCTACAAGAAGCAAGTTTTAAATGTTGAGGTTCTGGCACAGTGTGTTCGCAGCACGGTGTCAGCCACAGGGATGACGCACGCTTGGAAAAATTTCGCATCGCGCAATTCTGCTGCATCTGCAGCAAATTTTTTTGATGTATCAAGCAGCAGTGACTAACGATGATATTGCATCGTCAGATTTTGATTCCAATGACGAAGCTGCACAACCTCAGTGCGACGCTTGAGCAGACTTCCACCTACAAGTTTCGTATTCTACTTCTTGTCCGTTCGTTCCAGGAGCCAGTTCACATATCGCACTGATGATATTTCTTGTTTCTGTAATGCTCAACACCATATAGGCAAGATTTACTTCCACCTGCCCAAAAAAGAATTGTGTTCCAGCCCAGTACAAATCAGGACATTGACCAAGAAACGACACACTTTAGTTGCCCGAAGTGGTTTGCGAAAGCTGTGGATGTCTTTCGGCTGGCCTTAATTCTTCTGAAGTAGCGTCTTGTAAACGCAAAGCATTTTGCAGCATTTTAAAGTATTTCATTACCTTTTAACTGCCGTGTGAGTAGATTACCACAAATGCTATGGTGAATATACTTTCTATGTTTCTGCAATTTTTTTGAGCTCCTTCAAAAGCATTCTTAGCTTAGACTTGTGATGTTAAAAAGTATGTTAATCAGCTATATTTTTATACATTACATAGCACTTTGAAAACATTTGCTGGGAGTGAAAAATTTATAACAAGGACACTCTGAAAAAGTTTTTTCATGCAGTGTCGGAAAAATTTTCCTAGCTCTAAATGTTTTTGAGCAATAATTTCAAACTTTTAGCGACTAGCTTATAAACAAAGCACAAAAAGCACAAAAAGGTGACGCGGCCCCTCCGTGAAGAGCTGGACAAAGCCAAGAACGTTCCCCTCACCGGAAGCATCGTCCAGCAAAAAGCATTGAACTATGCGTGCCTACTCGGCATTGACGATTTTAAAGCCAACGTTGGCTGGCTGAACCGTTTCAAGGCCCGCCATAACATCATCGGAAAAGTGTTGTCCGGAGAATCAATGTCCGCAGGCGTTGACGGAGCAACTGCTTGGAAGGTGAGCAACGTGGCCGGCATTTTAAGCAACTTCTTGCCAACAGACATAATGGAACGCCGATGAGACCGGGCTATTCTACGTGATGTTGCCGGCCAGGACGCTCGACTTCAAGAGGCAGCGCTGTCACGGCTGCAAACACAGCAAAAAACGTGTGACGGTGCTGCTTTGCACAAACATGGCTGGCTCTGACAAGCGTCCGCCATTAGTCATTGGAAGAAGTGCCAAGCCGCGCTGTTTCAAGGGATCCCATATCCTACCTGTACAGTACAAGGCGAACAAGTCATGGATGACCCGCGCTATTTTCACAGAGTGGATGGTGGCATTCGACTGCGGCAAGAAGTGGCAGGGCCGTAAAGTTTGCTTGCTTCTGGACAATTGTTCAGCCCATCACTCTGAAGAAGTCAAGCTCACTAATATGGAGCTGAGGTTTTTCCCTCCAAATTGCACATCTATTCTAGCGCCTCTCGACCAGGGTGTGCTTCTGAGCCTGAAGCGCACTTACCGCGGGAGGTTCATTCAGCGGCTGCTCTTGAACAATGAAACCAGCCGAGATACAAAGGTGGACATGTACGTGGCGCTGCAAATTATGTCTGCTGCCTGGAACACACAGGGTCGCTCAATAATTGCGAACTGTTTCAGGCACGCCAGATTTGCCGAAGATCTATCCGTAGACTCTGCTGGCGCAACACCAGACGTTACAGACGACGACGAAGAGGCGTCGGCGGCACCGGGGATCACGGCCACCTGGAAAACGCTGGAAAAAATGGGAAACGTGCCGCCTAATCTCGAGCCTGACGAATACATCGGTGCCGACGATTGTGTTATAGTTCACGAAGAGGTGAGCGATGAGCAGATTATCAAAGCCGCCCGGAATGATGAGGAGTCTTCTGATGTCGAAGATGACGTACAGGACGTGCCTGATGAGGCAACTGCGTCACAGGCGATGGACGCTTTCGATGCAGTCCGGAATTTCGTTGCTGTCCGTGATGACGATGTCACGATGGGTCTGCTGCCTGAATCTGAAAATCGCGTGACGGCGTTGCTCGCCATGAAGCGCAAGCAAGCCAAGCTTACAAATTTTTGGCATTAAAAGTTTTTTCTGCTGCTTGGGCAATTATTTTTGCATTTCATATCAAATTTTTATGGTAACGGAGTTCCGCGAGAACAAATTTTTTCGGGCACCGTGAATTTCATTGTAGCGGGATTCAACTGTATGTCTACTTAGGGCAGGCAGTGACTGCTGATCCGGATCATGAGAGGGAAATAGCTAGAAGGATAAGAATGCGGTGGAGCACATATGGCAGGTTCTCTCAGATCATGAATGACAGTTTACCAATATACCTCAAGAGAAAAGTGTACAACGGCTGTATCTAAGCAGTGTTCACCTGTGGGGTAGAAACATCGAGGCTAAGAAAAGGGTTCAGCTTAAGTTAAGGACAACACAGAGAGACAAGGAAAGAAAAATGATAGGTGTAAGCGTAACAGAGTAGATTCCAAGAGAAGGCAAGCATAGCAGGGGGCGGCAGAAAGCTAGGTGGGTGGATTATTAAGAGGTTTGCCGGGATACGGTGGCCGCAGCTGGCAAAGGACAGGGTTAATTCGAGGAACATGGGAGAGGCCTTTGCTCTGTAGGGGCATAATCAGGCTGATCATGATGATGATGAATTAGTTTTATGAATAACTCTTGAATTACCATTATAAGTATTTGTTTGACACAACGATATGTACTGACGATAACAAGGTAGTCGGTCATTCGAAGCACATTAGAAATTTTGCTCCTTTAAGCCTGGTATAGAAGAAAAAATTTACTTTGCTGGTAGGCATATGCTTACCGTGCACACGTTTTCTGGCTGTACTGTTGGGCTGTTCTGCAATAACACCTTAAAGACATCAAGTGTGCCACCTACTTGGGGCTCGTTAAATTGCTGCACATAATGAAAAAAAAAAAAAAACAGCCCAAAGCAAGGCCGAGAACACACGGACACAGCATTTTCAGTGCATGTTTTCATTGTCACCTTTGCTGTTTTTTCTTTCTTTCTTGCACTGGTATTTTTTTTGTAACAAAGACAACAGCGTACTCCACACAAATTTCTTTTCTGGCGACAGTACAAAACACTTTAGCAGTCTTGCCAATTTCAACGGAATATTTGCTTTAAGTGCCTTCTTGAACTCAAACTTCACTTTCACACACTGTATACTTGAGCTAGGATTGTGTTGCGGTGCCATGTATCTAAATGAGTGATTCCTAAGGAGGGGTCACATGATATATCTCAGGACACACGCTGCCATAGGAGAGGGAAGAATGAGCAAGGCTAGCAATGATACGGATGAAGCAGTCCGTTCGAAATGTACTCTGATGAGTCCCTCAAATGGTTTTTTTTTTGTTTGATATTTCGACACACTGACTTGGCATCAACAGCAGTCGCACCATTGGCAAGGCACGGCCGTGAAAAGCATGCATGGCACCGCACAAAATGCAGGAGGAAATGGGATCCCATTTCATCAGTCACTTTGGTCACAACTGAAATGTACATGACCTTCACGCAAATATGTCAGCTCAGTTCCAGCTGGCTGCTGAAATGTGCTTGGGTGGGTCTGTGTTAGAGCAACTTTTTGTGCACTCACATAAATGCACGCGAACTCGCATTTGTTGCACTTGTGGCAGACTCAACACAGGGCTAAAGCCTGGCACAAATGGCAAAGTGTTGCTGCTGTGAATGTGCCCCATGGCAACCATAAGTGCCCATTCTGGATATGTATGATAGTGGAAGACATATTTGCCAACTCCATTCCTGCTCTTTGGACAACACTCACCGAACTAATAGTATGTGCATACATAACATTATCGGAAGCAAAAACAATAAAAATGCAACATCGTTTCCTGCTCCTTTAAGTGTTCTTTGATTTTTTTTTCTGGACATGTAGCTATTTGTGGAATTTTAAAGAAAACTGAATTACTGCATCTTTTTATAAAATGAAAAGAAAACAAGTGAGTCTTCAAAGACAGCTGGCTTCCTTCAAACTGTTCCAATTTTTACACTGCTCAAAGGGGCATAGAGCTGCCCACTGCCAGTTCTACAACGCCTAGTGATTAAGCGAAGCCAGTGAGTTCACCTCGAGGCGAGAGACGTGTCCCTGGAAAGCATCGGCTGGTATGGAGTAGTTGAAGAGGCGCCCCATGACCACAGAGGTGTCTGGGACGCCCCATTGACGCCGCACTGCCCCGCTAGCCGATGCCAGAGCTGCAGCCAATGCTGCAGCCACGGCTAGCCGCAGCAGTGCTCCTGCTGCCATTCCTCGCCGCCTGAAAAAAAAAAAAGTTCATGCTCTAAAATATATATACAGGTGCGCTCAAAGTGGGTTGGTATAACAGAATGACTGAGGAACCGGTTCAATTGCAGTTTTAAATTTTCTGCCTTTCCTGTCCCGTCAATGGCAGAAGCGACGTCATGCTCCCGCTAATACAAGGCTGCAGCCAACAAAGAAGAGCTGCTACTGCGGTGTTGCAAAAAACTGCAGTCGTATACAGGACAGTTCACGAGGCTGTGCGCCTGCTGTCTAGAATGCTCTTGGCTCTGGTCAAATAGTGTGCTGCCAGCAGCCTTGGCCATTCTGATTCCTATGGCCGCAAAGTGTGCATGACGCCATTGCGGGCACAGAGTTCCTTACTTTCATCGGAGGTAACAATTTTGCCCAATATGCAGCTTTACTGTCAAGGTCTGCCTTCCTGCTGTTTGGCCCATTAACACTAAAAGAGGGGGAAGAAAACAACTAAACGTACATGGGCCAATTTCACAAGTAGTTGTGCTAGACCACAGCCACCACAATGCACCCTGGAAGCTGTAGTACTCTGGCCAACAGCCAAAATGGCGCAGTAACAACAATGGCAACATGCAACAAGTGGCCACGACTGCGCCGCACATTCACGTTTGCTTATTCATTCACCGAGGGAGTAGGTTACATGAAAAAGATTTTTTAAATGTGGCACAAAAGATACCTACAAGAACATGTAGTGTTATATACCAAAGGGTAAAAATTGGCTGTGGTTTAGCTCTGGTTAACCCTAGTTGAATTGCGAAAGCTTCGTTTCCTCGGCGCGTCGTCTACGCAGCATCTCATTTCGACGCTCTCGAGAACTTAAAGGGACTATGCAAAGAATTCAAAGTCACTTGTAAATGTTTTCTATGTTTAGTAATGATGCTAATGAGCATCCACACCAAGTATAAGTCTTCGGAACGGAGCCGGCAATTTATTATAAATTAAAAAAAAACGTGTTTTTTAAAATTCGCGGGCCGATTGGTGTGTTCGTAGTGACCGATTTTGGAACTAAAATCGTGGAGGAAAGACGTCACAATACCAATGACGTCGACAGGCCATCACACGCTGTCATTCGCTGGAGCCACTGCAGCCACGACGTCACGGGCACACTTCCGGTAGCCGTGAAAATCGTCTGCTCATGCCGCCGCGCGACCCTCTCGGGCAAGCGCGGGCCAGGGCATTGCCTTCGCGCATATGGTTTCACTTTTCCACTGCCGCCTCCTTCTGTCGGGAGTTCCGGAGCCACTCGCACGGCTCTTCGTGGGCACGCATAGGGCTCGATGCCCATCGCAGCTGTAAGAGCGAGCAGTCGCGCCTCGAGGTCAGGGATTATTACTGCTAACTACAACAGACGACAAGCAAGAAACCCGACGCGCGCCGCAATCCAGGAAGGCGAAGAGAGACTGGAGATATGCCGGCACGCCACCGACGCTGCTGCTGGGGTGCTAGGAGCGACAACCGAAAGTTGCAAAGCGAACGTCATCTGATGACGTATTCAAAGGCGGGGCCCAGTCCCAGAGCTGTTTTCTTTATTTTTGCCTGGTGCCCCGCATGTACGAGTTGAGGGGGGAGAGGAGGAGCGTAATTTTTAATCGTCTATATCTTCGTTGTTATGGATGCTAGCTTAAAAATTCTTGCGTTGGGATGACGAGTGATGAAATGCCTATCTCTCGTCTCCTTTACGTAATCTCAATTAATTTATTGCATAGACCCTTTAAAGCGGTCTCTTCCGCAGTTGAAAAGTCATTCCGGGACGTGGCACGACTTCTTCTAGCCGCATCTTCGTTACGATGCTTCTCGAGTCGTGCGGCGTTCTTCTGGCGTCTCTTCAGCGCGTTGTTTCTTCCTTGCTTCGTTCTGTCGTTGTTGCGTCTCTTTCGCGCTCTCCATAACGACTAGAATCCACTGAGGCGAAGCGCATAAATATATATACCCCCCCCCCCCCCCCCGCGAGGCGACACCTCCTCTCCCTCTACCCCAGCGGAGCACATCTGGTGGAGCGAGCATCGATGGCAGCGGCGCCGACGACGGCGCCATCTGTTGAAGTGCGGCTGCGGCGTTTCTAGGCAACGGTGGCTCAAGGTCGTTTCGTGGGCCACACGCATATGACATATGACTGAAGTGCGCAACGAGCCGAAATTGCTCGCTGGCTGGAGTAGTAAAGCTTTCGCTTTAAAAACAGAAGACACAAAGAATTTTAGAATAATAAGAGAACAGCGAAAAGAAATAAGAGAACAAAAATAAAAGCACAAGAGCGCAAAAACACCGTGCCTCTCCCCCTGCAACTGGTGGCTCCATCCGAGTAGGAAAGACTACCAGTATCCAACGGCTGCACGCAGGAGACTAGGCTGATTTGGCGGATGCCATTTCTTACGAATGGTGGTGCATCGCTTCACAGCAGACCGCCGTAGTGCTATGTCTGTGCAGACTTTCTCTGCTCATTTATCCAGTGAATGGAATGCTCCCTGTGCTTTCGAAATACCACATTGAACTACACTTTCAATTACTGCGACTAACTATTTGAAAAAGAGTCACAACACTGCTCAGATATTTTAGGGATTATTTCTTGTCTTCCCCGGTCCTGATTGGATGTGAGAGCTTCACCTTTCACAGTGCTTTAAACAACTTGTGAAATAAAGATGCAATATCTGTGGAAAGTGGTTCCAGTCTTTGGATGTGTATGCTGGGTTTGTGGGCCAGGAGGCTTTGCCCAATTAATGCCTCCTGCTAAAACAGCTGCAATGAGCCAACAGGCCCAGAATTTAATGGTATCTCAAAAAGAAAAAAAGGTCCACAAATTTGTTCATTGAAGCTGGTGAAAAAGGCAGGTGACAATGATCAAGGCAGGTGACATTTGCCATCTTGTCCATGTGGTTCAATGCACATTGGCATAGCATGGATTACAATCTTGTCAATGCATCCTGAAGTGTTCTATGCCTGAGGTGGGCAACCTCATGAGGTCGGCCTCAACCTCACGTCATGAGGCGAGGTTGGCAACAGTTCGAAATTTTGTGAGTGAGGTCTGCAAATCAGACCTCAACCTCACGCATGAGTTTGAGTGAGGTCGTTATTCAGTGAGGCCGAAATTTTGAGGTCGAGACTTTTGCAGTTGCCGCGTCTTACTCCAACAAGTGCCACTTCCGAAGCGGAGTTGGAGCACACCACCGAAGTGCTCATGCAATAACGCTTGGTGTTCAGTTTCCCCTGTCTAAACAACCGGATGCCGCAGTCCGCTCTCAGTTTCGGTGCTGTGCCATAATGTCCATTCAGCCCGAGCCTACAGGAAGACGCACCCCTCTGGTCTTCCTAGAAGGAGTGCTGCTGTCACAGCACGCCACTCTCCCTCCCCCTTTCCCCACTGGCATAGCAGCCGTAGGTGCGCACCGGCCGGCTCAAACTCCCGGCAGCGCGCAAAGCACATAACTCCCGTTGACCCGTGGTACCTTTGTCTGATGCCGCAAACAAATAAATTCAGTCCAACAGGCACATTATCAATTCGTCGCAACGCGGATGGCACAAAGCAAGACTGCTTCATGATCATGCTCGTTTCCAGCGCTGACGTCACGGCTCTTGCCTTGCAGTCGAGCAAAGGGATCCTGCTGTACATTACACAGTACATTACACTTAAAGGGGCCATGACATGGTCGTTCTTCATATTGCAGTTTTCTGCTTCAGTAACTAAGGCAAGAGCTTATGATTCAATTTCCGAAACTTCGCTGCCCTGGATGCGCTCTATTTTCTGAAAAACACGATCGAAATTGAGACCGGGAGACTCCACCCACCGGCAGCGACCGCTATAATGAAAGCTCTCGTGACGTCACTAGCACATGCACGGAGCAAAGTCTGCTCTCATTGCTGCAATATGTGCAGCGAGGTCTCATTCCCCCCTGTACTTTCGCGGCTAATCGAAGTAGCAGTCATCCCCAATATATGAATGACTGGTACCGCAAAAGCAATAATAACAGTAACGCAGTTTTTCTTCGGTATGGGTAGGGTCTGGTCACACTATAGGCCGATGCGACGGCGATCGACGGTCGGTGGGCTGATCGGTACGCAAATGCCATCGCTGACGCACTGGTCTGTCATGCTAGACCGACGATGACGCCAGCGCGATCAACGATCGCGTATCGCAGTAATCTTAAAGAGTCAGCTTAGTGGGAACCAGAAGAGAGTGGTAGGAGACTAGTTCGTACGACATTCTATAAACTTAAGAATTTCAAACCTTATTGGACCTCATGCTAGCCACGGCGACATACGCGATGTGCGGGCACCAGCGAAGGTGTGCTTTCATTCGGTGCCTGCGCATAGAACCAATAGGTGAGGCAAGCGACACGGGCAGAAAACGCCCACGCTGCCCACTCTAGGCCAGTTGTTTTGTCCTGTGTGATTTTAATAGTCGGCACAGTTTTCAAAGACGTGTAATCTTGCTTTGTCTTGCAAAATGCCTCGGGATCACAGAGGCATCGGAGAATTCCCAGGATTTTGAAACCATTACCATCGCCACCTGGAGGGAAGTGGCGGAAATGGGGGAGGGTCTTGGCCTCCCAGGAACATCAACATCATCATCCTTAATTATTAGCTGCAGGTATTCCTGTTTTCCTGCACAATAATTGTCTTCGGTTGCTGGGCAATGCACTATATTTCATCAACATTCTGGCAACGTTTAATTTGGTAGCAGTATATCAAACTTCCCCAGGCTCATAAAGATACACAATTAGCATCATCATCGCCATCATCTCAAGAGTCAACGGCATGAGTCGTTGCGTGATCTTTGCAGTATGTCATACACGAGAACTGGCCGCGTCTACCTGCTGGACAATCCGAATGTCATTAATGTGGACCGGGTTGTGGGCACTTTTTGTAATGTGTCATGCGCACAAGTGTAGTAATGTGGGATCCTTATGGATCACGAAATGGGGGCGGGAGGGGACCTGGTATGACGTCACATTACATCGTCGTCATGTGACTATGTTTGACGCCACATTACATCGCTGTCACGTTACCTGGTATGACGTTGCACTCATATGATATCATCACTAATTGTACTAGTCATAGCATTGCCTCATTACATTAATTAGCATTAATTATGTGACATAATTATCTTAGTCGCGTGACTCGTTGGCTCATGACGTCACGTGGTGTTATTTCTTGCGGACACTTTTTTGCAGATATGGCCTTGAATGTGAGCCATCTAATGCTTTCGCGTTAATGAAAGAAGCCGCTCGCTTCCACACAGCTATAAATACAACGCGCCTCTGTTGGTGTACTACAGTCGCAGATTGTTAAGTGTTTTCGAAGGCAGCATACAGAGGACTGAAAAGAGCATTTGCTGGGTGATAAAACTATTGTCTGCGCTGAGTCCTCTCGTTATGCCGGATAAAGCTAGATAATCGAAATATTCGAGCTGCGAAAACACGTTTCTTCTTGGAGACGTTACCGTCATCTATGAAGCATGACCCGGCAAAGTTTTGGCGCTACTTAGCATGCGAGCAATCCACAGTTTCTGAAATAAAAACGTCCAGTGAAACTATAACCAACACTGCCGCTATTGCTACCAAATTTAACTCGTTCTTTCAGTCTGTTTTCTCACGCTCGGTTTCAGGTGCTTCCCTTGATTCTTACTCCATCACTCATCCCATGTCAGAAATAAACATTAGTGAAGACGGCATTTTCTGCCTGCTGCGCAATCTAGACGTAAAGAAATCTCCGGGGCCTGATGACATCTCAAATAATTTCCTGAACAGATACGCCTTCTGGGTTTCCAAATATTTGTTCCGAATTTTCACTCTGTCGTTGCAAACCCTAACAGTCCCGGATGACTGGCTCAGGGCTAAAGTAGTTCCAATTCATAAAGGCGGTCCCAAAAATGAACTAAACAACTACAGACCGGTCTCGCTAACAAGCTCTACTTGTAAAATACTCGAACATATTATTTACAAAGCAATTATTAACCACTTAGAGGTTAACAACCTCCTCTACAGTAGGCAACATGGCTTTAGGTCGAAATTATCAACAACCACACAGTTGGCAGAGATAACGCACGATATCGCAAGCGCCCTTAATGTAAGGAGTCAGACGCCATTTTTTTAGACTTCTCTAAGGCATTTGATTTAGTTCCTCACCTAGATTTAATAACAAAACTGCAGGCTATAGGGATCGAAAACACTATCATTTCATGGGTTGAGTGCTTTTTGAAAAATCGTAAACAGTGCGTCAAACTGAAAAGTTCCGAATCTGATAATTTGGATGTCTACTCAGGTGTACCACAGGGTTCAGTCCTCGCCCCCTTATTGTTTTTAATATATATCAATGATATTTATCTATGCGTTGACCCTGAGGTACAAATTCGGCTCTTTGCGGACGACTGCGTGGTATATAAGGAAATAGACACCATTAATGATCAAATTAAACTAAATGAATCTCTATCGTCTATTCAGTCTTGGTGCACTAGGTGGGGAATGAGACTTAATGCCACCAAAACAAAGAGCATAACTTTCAGTAAGAAAAAAAAGCCACTAGATTTTTTATACACTATAACTAATGTTCCTGTCGAGAGAACTAATAACATTAAATACCTAGGAGTGACACTATCCAGCAATCTATGCTGGGAACAGCACATTAAAAACATATATCATAAGGCACAAGGTAAGCTGTATTTCCTTAGAAGAAGATTACGCAACGCACCTCCTAACGTGAAACTTAATGCGTATAAAACACTCGTAAGACCGACCTTAGAATACGCGGATCTTATTTGGAGCCCACACCAAAAATATTTGATAGGCAAGCTGGAACGTATTCAAAACCTAGCAGTACGCTTCATATACTCAAATTTTTCTAGACATTCTAGCGTATCTAACCTACTTCACAAAGCAGATCTTCACACCTTAGCACAGCGCAGAATAACATCAAGGCTTAAATTTCTGTACTTACTTTATTACGGTCATTTGAACATCTCAAGAGAAACATACTTCCAGGAACCATTCCGTCACTCTTCAAGAAATAACCATGAAAAAGCACTTCATCAACCCATAAGCCACATTAATGCTCATAAATATTCTTTATTCCCATCGGCTATTTTTTGCTGGAATAAACTACCACCGGCTGCTGTAAACTGCAACTCAATCGAATCATTCATAGAGCATGTTAACAGAGTTGAATCACTGTCAGTACCACCGTGATCAACCTATGTCGCCCAATTTCCATTTGTATTTTCTTTGCAATTACATGTGTTTCCTTTTCAACCCGCTAGTTTCTTCTCCTGGCTTTGACGTCATTAGTACCCTGTGCCACTATAGCGATGAAATGTTATTTTTGTACCCTTGTACTTTACGTATTCCCTTTGTTTTATATTCCCTCCTTGTAACCACTCCTGCATGGGCCCGAGAAGGGCCTGCAGTATCTGTAAATAAATAAAAATTGTCTGCGTAGCCGTCACATTGGAAAGTACATCAACGACTAGTTTCTTTACATTCGCCAACTATTCTCAAGTCTAAAAAGAGTATCGTGAATACACCCCCCCCCTCCCAATTTCTCGTAGATGGTGTAGAAGGTCTGTGTTTGTAAACTGTTGGTTCGTGCGTGAATAAGCGAGAGGTTTCCAATATGATCAAGTATACACAAAGCAGGTTGCCAAATATTGACACTGATAAAGTACTCACTGACGTACTGGTGGTAACCACATATGGGACAACCCTGGCCGCAAGCCATAAACTCTCCGACGGTTCATCCTAAATTATAAGCTTCTCCTACTGCGTGCAAATCAAGTGTCTCTACACACCTTATTAAATAATACCATCACCATTTTGTCTTTTCTGTCTCACAGGATTCTCAGAATTGTTTTCAACTGAAAACTTCTTAATTGTTCTTTTTTTGTTTTCTGAGGTCGAGCAGCCAACCTCAACCTCACAATCTGATGTTGAGGTGAGGTTGAGTGAGGTCGGCCAATTTTTTTGAGGTCAAATTCCCACCTCTGGTTCGGTGCACAACCTCTCACCTCATACATCATGACGCGGCAGTTGCAAAAGTGCATCTACTATTTCACTGAATAAGAACTGTATCTCCTACATCTTAAGCAATATTTTCTGTAATAAAAAAAATTGGACCAAATCAGTTCAGCCTGTACTTGCACAGACTTTGAACTGTCAGTCAATATGTTCAGTCTAGTACTTAGAAGTTCAGTTAAAAAACAAAGTAAAAGCAATAAAGCTAACGGTCAATCTAGTGAAATGTTGCATTCTCAAACTCTCCACTATATGCTTCTCTGCTCAAATTTCATACGGGACACGTACGTTAGTCACAGCTTCCATTACTGAAAATGGCATAGCTCACTAGTCACTTGTTCTGCCCATGCTTTGAAACTGGTAAATCGCAAAATATTTGCGCTGGCTTCTCAGAAGCATTCAATATTTTTGCTGACGAATGCTTCATTAATCAGATTGCACTTTACGAAATACGGATAGTTTGGTGAAATGAAACTTCTCGCTACACCACTGTTTGACCCCCCACTTAAGTTCTATTTAGCAGTAGTCCATTCCATTTCACTGCAATCCACAGCATAGCACTTTTTCCATAAGCTCAATGTGCTATTCACTAATTGAATACAATTCTGGCAGGTACTCTTTTTTTCACTTCCTCACATGAGGAAGATGACTGGAAAGTAGGACAGACTGCTTCATTCTGCAAATTAGGCAATGAACCTCGTGCTCTCCTTCCTGTTATTTCACAAACAAGACCTGCAAGACCATGGACAGACTTTTCTTCCCTCAAATCATGGCTTTCCTGACCTAAAATCACTTAATCACTTTTTGCAACCCTGACAGCATAGTTACCTCAGTGGCACTCTCTTCCAAACACAACTAGCACTGCTTACCCACGGCTTGCGCACTTATCTCCATTCTTAGGTACTGGCTGATGCAAACTCTCTCGATTTCAAAAAGCCTTTGATATAGTACCTCACTGGAATTTGCTACCAAAAATTTAAAGGGGTATAGACAACTAACTTTGGTGCCATGTTTTCTTCTCTACAATGATGCGGAAGACACTACCATGCACGAATCACCATGTGGTATTCACCTACAACTGTTAAATAATTTATAATGGAACTGTTCTGTCATGTTCATTCAGTTTCAATAGCCCAAGGATGGCTGTGATGTCAAAGTGCGGTTATATGTCATGTGATCCATGGAAAATGTCAATATAATAGCTGCTTCATCGTTTTAACTCACTACAGCGCTGAAGCCAGCCTCCCTCAAGAGCCGGAATAACAATGAATGTAGAAGCAGCAATTATATTGCAGTTCTTTCATGCCTCACGTGATCTATAACCACACTTTGACTTCACAGTCATCGTTCAGCTGTTGAAACCGAGACAGCACGAAAAAAAAATTCGATTATAAATTATTTAGTGGCCTTAGGAGAATACCACATCATCACAAACAAGAAAACATGCACCTGAAAGTTAGGTGTCTATAGTCCTTTAACTGCTAAACCTAGACTGGAATATCTGAATGTACATTCAAGAATATATTTTTTTGACAGCTCATAATTCTAGTGAACAAAAACTTATCCAGCCCCTTTCCAGTAACTCCTCCCACCGCCATGCATCTGTTCTGGTCCCTTGCCCTTGATATCCATTAACGATATAATCCAACATGAGCCATAATATACATACATCAGCGGACGAATGCATCATTTACCATATCATTACTGCCGCCCCTGAATGAAGGACTAGCACAAACAGGCGCTGTTTGTGCTAGTCCTTCGTCTTGTGTCCCGTTCGTGTTGCACTGAGAGCGAAAGTGACTGATTTTTTCTCTTGCTGACGGCAATTTGCGCCTGTATTTGTGCCAAAGTTGTACTTTCACTGTACACGCTAGACAGCAAGGTCACAGCGTGTAGTCGAATACTTCCCACGCTTCTTTGATGGACCCGGCGGTACCATGTTGTCCACAACCGGAGTGTGCACCCCACCGCTTGTCAAACACACGCAAAGACAAGGAACTTTTCATTCAAAGCGGTGGAACCACCAGATGCAATCACCAGATGCAATCACAAAACGGCGAACGGATGTAACTTCGTGAAGACTGAGCGCCACTCGGTCGACGCAGTCGGATTAATCCAAGTGATGGAACGGCAAATGGCGAACATATGAGACCCGCGGCGGTGGCTCAGTGGTTAGGGCGCTTGGCTTCTGATTCGGAGTACCCGGGTTTGAACCCGACCGCTGCGGCCACGTTTCGATGGAGGCGAAATGCAAAGGCGCCTGTGCTGTGCGATGTTAAAGATCCCCAGGTGGTCGAAATTATTCCACAGCCCTCCACTACAGCACCTCTTTCTTCCTTTCTTCTCTCAGTCCCTCCTTTATCCTTTCTCTTAATGCTCTGTTCAGGTGTCCTCGAGATGTGAGACAGATACTGCGCAATTTCCTTTCCCGAACAACCAATTTTCAATTTTCAATGTATGAGACAAGCGATAACTGTCCGCGACATCATTGGTGACAAAAGCAAGTTGACGGCGATGACAATCCGACTGCCACATCGAAGTCTCAAAGATCGCAGGGACCTCTACTGGCAAAAATGAGGTACAGAAAGTATGTCAAGCCAATCCAACTGCAGAGTAAATCCACCTAAATCCAAGATGGCGCCTTTCGCGCCTGCGAAAAGCCGATAAAATGGCAGATTTTGGCCCGCAGGTGACTGAAACTAGTCCGAAAAATCTAACTTTCGGATGATTGAAGTCCAAAATATCCGTCACGAATATGTATGCGCTTGTATGGGGTGACTGACGGTGCTTCATCGAGGTCCGAAATATCCTACAAGTCCGAATTATTGGAGTCCGAATTACCCGTCGGCTACTGTATCTGACTTCTTTTAAAGTATGCTGCAACAGAGTCATATCTAGACAGATTGTATATGAAACGAAGGCCTTTTTCTTGTAGTATATAGATCTTTTCCATGTTTGTTTTCGTACCCGCTCCCCATACCAACAAACAGTACTGCACGCGAGACAGGACCGTGGAAAATTATAGTTGCTTTCTCAAATGTACTGGAAGAAGGGGGCAAAATTTATTTTAGTATACCAATGTATCAGGCAGTTTTGCTGGTTACAAGGCCTACATGGTAACACCAGTAGAGGTTTTCGTGAAACAGCACACCTAAATATTTATGCACTGAAAGAGGTTCTAGGGAGCTAGACTGGAACGAAAGCGTGAGAGAATCAATTATTGGTTTATTGACAGCTGAGAACATTACATATTTCGTTTTATTAACATTTAACATCAGCTGGTTGGCACAAAGCGATTCCGACAGATCTTCAAGCCATTTGTTTGCCACAGACATTACAGCGGGTAAGTTTCGTGATCATGATTACCAGAATTTAAACAAACTATGCACAAACTTTTTAACTAATTGATCACTCCTTATGCGCACATCTATAAATCTGCCCATTAAGTTCGTTTTATATTGCCATGAATCTTTGCACCGTTTGATCGTTCAAATTCAAAATCCCGGGCACACAGCTTAACCATTTTGTTTTGTAATCCTGGATGCAACCAAACTTATCTTCATTGATCGTGGCCACGTACAAATGCTTCCACATTTTTCAGGATTGCTGTAGTTGCTGTTGGTTCTTTATCTCGAAGGTTCTTTGCCAGCTTTAAATTAAGCGCGGCGAAGAACTGCATGCATTCAGTTCGATGACGACCAGCACACTTGTGACTATTGCTGCCGCCGAATCATTCAGTTCTTAGTGGGCGGGAGTCAGCCCTTTAAAGAGTTTCATTTGGAAGCCTTTTCATTGTCTCCCCAACTGCTGGAGTGTCGTCACCACAACATGACAGTTTGCATCAGCCTTTGAACATTGAAAAATAAAAATGATAATAATATAAAATTTAGTATGTAAATGAGCATTACATAAACAAATAAAATAAATTCAAAGTCTTGAGTGTTTCTATTTTTTATTTTGTATTCGTGGTGTTGATCAGTGGGAAACTAATAGTGTAATAATTGTACTGCTGACAGATGAGTACAAAACAGAAGGAAAACAACCACACGCCACCGGTGGGATCCGAAATAATGACCTCCAAATTTTGCATCTGCTGCTCTACCAACCGAGCTACGGCAGCTCCTGTCGTGTCCTCTACTTTCAGGAGCATCTAAGTTGTGTGTAACCTAACCTTTGTTCATCAGTGCCACCGTCATCCATAGTGGCGGATGCAGTAAGTCCTGTATTACCACGACTGTCATTTGGAACATGGATTGAATGGGGAGGGCGGACACTGCCCGAGAGCCCTCTTACACTACCTATGGCGTCAAGACTGCCAGAACCAAGGCCCTCGTTAGGCTACTGAGCAGACAAGGGAAGAAAAATGAGGGGCTCACTATGACATACGTATTATGGAAGCAAATAGTCACCGAAACCAAGCAACACAGGGATGCATTTCTATCTTTTTTTTATAATAAAAATAGCGTAATTATTTTATTTATTTATTACATATACCTACAGTGCCCATTGAGCATTATCATCGGGGGGCCATTTACAAACACCAAGGCACAAAGAAGAGCATAAACAAAAAAACAAATCAGTTATAAAATGAAAATACAAACAACTATTATTGTAACTGAAAGCTAAAGACAACACATTCCAAGAGAATTGCAAAATATGTTACAAAGTCTGAAAAGCAGAATGATGGAAGTAGGAAATAAATCGAGTGATATGATGCTCTCTATATATGGCAGATTAAAAATCAGGTGCTGAGACTGTTCCATCTGGCAGCGAATTCTATTATTCTATTATTCGTGGAAAGAATGAAGATTTTAATACAATTATGCAACTTTGTTATGGCTGAAAGTTGACTGACCAGAAAGTAGAAGAAAATGCAAGCACATGCCACTGGTGCAAGGCTAGGTTAGGTTACATGCAACGTAAATGCTTCCCAAAGCTGAAAATGGGATAGCCGCTGCCATAGTTCAGTTGGTAGAGCACCGGGCACAAAATGTGGCGCAAAACATCCAGCTGCATCTGGATGTTTTTCCTTCTACTTTCTAATCAATTACTTTTCAGCGATAAAATACACTATTATTACCCACTGATCAAAACCACAAATATATAAAGATGTCATAATGAGCACCTCATTTCTCTTCCATTGTCTGCTCTGTAGAACTATGAAAAGTAGCATAAATTTGCTAATGACCCCCTTCCCCCCCCCCCCCCCCCCCCCCTATAATGCCTCACAGCACTGTGGGTATATTAGGAAATAAAAATGAAAGAAATCAAAAAGAAAAACCAGAAACAAGTCTGGCTCTTTCCTCCTAAATCAGGCAATGTATCCCTTTCAGGAGCCATTTATCATTCTGACTTAAAAGAAATATTTTTTGGCCTAAATAGCATACCCAGGCCTTTCGAAAGCTAATCTTAATTTTCCTATGGAAAACATCAGAGGGTAATATTTTACATGCACATACAGAATTTACTACAAGCTGTCGCAAAAGTAGTTGGGAGCTGTAATATAGCACCACCAGGATTTACGAACTCAACCGCCTAGAGATCACAGAATCATTTCATGTTTTGAAGATGCAATGACGCAAAAAATCCAAAAGAAAAAAACAGGCATTAGTACTGGCAGCAAAATCTGTCAAGAAATTGGTGGACACGCTACCACATGTTACCAAGCTTACTGTAAAACATCTTTCCGTAAAACATCTTTTGCCGCATTCGCTAGTTAGCACAAAAACCACTATCTGCAAGGTTAAGGATGCCAAATTCAAGTAAAATGAAGAAATCAGTGCCTCACTTAAACGCAGACTTGGAAAAAGCTGCGATTTTGCAATGTACGAAACTGTGTATGTCACAAAAGCTGCACTCATGTCTCCCCATACCAGCCAACCACTCCAGGCTGGATGTTCAGTTCAGTAATTTTACCGCCTCCACCAGGAAATCGATGTCATCAAGTGCGCATTTCAATTTTTTGCAACTTAAAACTGACCAATGTAGAAGCCTGGGCAAGTTGGTATGTACTCATTTTAAAAACAGCGCAAACAAGACAAGAACGACGGAAGGAAATGAAACACAAGTGCCGCACCAAACTGACAGTCTAGTTCAACCATTAAGTGTAACAGGTTTTGGTTTGTTTGCATGAATGCCCCCATTATGAAGTGCCCTGTGCATGGGGTCTTCAGCGCTAACCTGGCCTGTAAGGGCTGGAAAAGCTTCAAGAGCTGGTGGGCTGCTTTGTGTGCATTTGTGAGCCCTCAAGGAGAACAACCTCAAGCATGCTGTCTGGTGCAGTGCACCCATGATAAGCCTATGACTATAGGTTACTGCAGTGTTATAGGTTAGCAGTTAACAGCTCTAACAAGGAGCAAGCAAAAACCTCCCTCCCACAAGGGCAGCCCTACATCATTGAAAACAAAACAAAACCAAACCAAAATGCACAGGAATAGACAGTTCAATGACTTGCATTACCATGCACAAGAAAGCTAAGGTGCTAAGGCTGGTCTTTGACCTCCCTATTTCCCTTAGGTCAAGACGGTGCTCTTGCAGAGCACTAGGCCTGACGGTGGATGCTCAAAGATAAGGTGAGAGCAATGCTCTCATCACTACTCAACTTGCTGCTGCTGCCACAGGCAAAGTGATGCACACACTGGGGAAGACAGTACAACAGCCGTTCTGCTTAGTATTCAGTTACTGGTAACCAACCCCAGCATCAACGTTTTATGTTGGAAAAACTTTGCAAAATTGATATTTGCAACACCTACAGCACCGCTGCACGAGATTTCTAACTCGACCGACGGCAGTCACAATGGCTGAAAAAGTTCGTCCGAAACGTTTTTTATGCAATCCTTTCCAGTACCAAGCTGCTGGAATCATTTGAATTTAGCATGAGAACATAACTTTGCTATTCGAATGGACTGTCTGATACTTTACCTCTGCCGAGTCACGAGAAAAGATGCTTCAAAGGAGGATCCAAGCGTAGAACGGAGACATAGCTAAATTCCCACCTGGCTCAATCCTTGTACCGAGTGTGGAAAACTCGTGAAATGTGTGCACACTACGCTCTGACAATGCTATGGAGCTGAGGATGTGCAGTCAAGCCAGCCAACAACTCTACTGAGGAGCCCTCACGGTTGGGGGGTCCGGACTTACCTACGAAGCAGAAAGCTCACGCACTCTTGCAGGCCGGTCGCTTCAGCTTGAACACGTGTTCAGAATCACGTACGTACGTTGTCATCAGAAGGTAAGTGCTGAGACCCCGAAACAACAACAAAGAAAGGCGCAGGCAGAGCTGCAGTGCTTGCTGTCGCCGCGGTATCGGCCGCGATAAAAAGAGGCGCGGCTCGACTGAGAGGAGCATGCTCCGCCATGTCGAGATCTTCCGGCCCCGCGCCCACGCCTCGTCCGCCCCCGACTGTTTATTCCGTGGCTGCACTGCAGGCTAGGCTGCGGGAAGAGAGCAGCTGGCGAACGCGGCCTCGGGTTACGAGGCGGCGCCTCCCCTCGCGGTCCGCGCGGTGCCTGCCTCGCCGGGCATTCCTAGCGGCCGAGGTCATTCGCAGCCGCGATCCCGAGAAGTCGCCGCCGCAGTGCACGGCTTCCCCGGAACCGCCAAACTCTGCGGCGGGCAGAGAGCACATAGGCTGGAATTCAAAAACCGATCGACTCAAAGCTAGAAGCAAGCCTAACCCGCATGCCGAGGCACTGCCGAGGGCGGCAGCGGCGTCGGTGCGGCTCGCGCGAGAGCAGCGCGCGCTTCGCGTGCGGCTGTCTATACGTTCTAGGAGGTCTATGTAACACTCACCCGCTGCTTCCTCAATCCGTTCGATCCGCCATGAAGCGGTGGCTCAAGCGGCACGTTACATAGACAAGCACGAGCCGCCGCGGTGATGGTGACGGCGGGCGTCAGGGAAGACCGGAAGAGGTCCCCGTTTCTGCGGCGAGATCGACAGCGGCCCCACTCCGCGGAGAAAAGACACACCAATCATCCGCTCATGCCGCCGCTTGCGCTGGGAGGCGCTGGCCGCGTGGAGAGAGTAGTGTTCC